>BMAC01000292.1:79987-95440 GCA_014905375.1 Phtheirospermum japonicum | reverse complement strand
CGATTAATGGTTCTAAACGAATCAAGACCCTAAACCCATAGTTTCTAAATTAATTGCATCAATTGAAAATTAAAATAATTAAAACTTGAAGATTTGTGAAGCTTGAAAACAAGAGAATCGTTTTGAAATTTGAAATAAACTAAGGAGGGAAAAGTGCTTTGAAAGCTACAAGCATAACAGAACAACAGACTAAGAAGCTAGACATGATTTCTAATGAAAATTAAGGAATTTCCTAATTTGGCAAAAAGCTTGAAGAACTCATAAGAGCTTCAATGGGGTTTTGCCAAAAATAGTAAATGATGAACATGAAGAAAATGAAATGAAGAACAAACTCAACAACATAACAAAAGTTTTAGACATTTTAGGAATCATTAATCTACAACAATAATTAAAGAAAACAACAACAATTAACAACTACAAAGCAAGAAATCAAGAAGAATGAATTATCATTACCAGATTTTGTTGAGGCTCAGGATTGACGACCCCAATACTTGATAGACATTTGGGATTGACAACCCCGAATTGTGGATTAAGTGCTCGGCGAAAACCGATTGATCGTGGAGACGAACCGAACCCTAAACCCTCATTTTTATTTCAATCATTTTTAATTAAAGTCTCCTTTTAAATTCAAGCTTTAGCATAAACATCAAAATTCACTTAATGATTAATACTTTCTTAGGAGTAGATTAGTTTAATTTAGATTAACAAGAGATTGAGTAAAAACACCGACCGCCGATAATATCTATCCTCAAGAGACACGACTCGGGAAAAATTACCGCTCTACAATCGACTCTGTACTATTGCGGAGAAGATTTCTTAGAGTGCTAAGCATCCTTCGATCAAATTTTGGTGCCGTTGTCGGGGATAGATTAAGGCAAAAGGTGTTTTTAATTATTTTTCTTGTTATCTTAGTTAGTAGTTAGTTTAAATTGTTGTTTTACTTTCGATGCTCATAATCCTTGAGTGTTGTGTTTGAAAGGTACTCATTCGGGGAGCCCGATGCCACCCGCCTATACTCATGACGATCAAAGGATGCCTCCGCCGCTCGATTGATCCGGCCGAGGATGGCAAACTACAGAGCTAGTTTTCCATACGACGACCCTTATATCCAAACTCCCAAATATCCAAACCCTTATATCCAACCTCCCGAGTATCCAAATCCGTACACCACTCCCCCAAGTGATCGGGTCCCCTCGACATATGATGACTCGTATGCTTCGATCGATCAAGAATGGGCCCAAACTTTTGATTATCCCGGCCCAAGCCCTTCATATTCTCTACCGATTACACATCCCCATAACCCGAGCATGGATCCGTATGCACCGACTCGTGGTCTTTATGATCCGGATTTTGACGATCCATATGCTCAACTCGCCCCGCCTTCTTCTTACCCGAGCTTTGACTCGTATGCTCCCCAAATTCATGATTCATATTCTTAGAGCTACGACTTTTATGACCTACCCACCTCGAGTTCGTATACCCCGAACGACGACCCGTACGCCTCACTTTCTCAAGATTTGTCTATACCCCAACTCCCAGACTTTGAGCCTCTCTCATCCGAGCTCGTGGAGGTGATTCGACAATTGGATGAATGCCTTGCTCGCATGGAGTCTCAAGTAGAGCAAATTGCCAACGAAGTGGACGAGCTTAAGAGACCGTGTCTTGACGAGATGCCCATCTTTGATGTGGTGGTTCCCACGGTCGTTGACGGCAATTCGAGTTATGACGATCTTTTGAAAGAGGTGTGCACGGAGGTGGAGATAGAGGGTGAGGAGATTGGGTCGGAGATTAGCGTTACCCCTCTCGTGTTTTGTGAAGATGTTGAAGTGTAAAGTGAGGGGGAGTCGCCTTTGGGGATTCCAACGGCACTTGGAATGTTGAATTCACTCGCTCTTGGTGAGAATGATGAAGTTGTGCCGATTTTGGAGGATGTGGAGTTGATCGAGCCTCTTTTACCACCACCCGACGCCGTTTGTTTACTTGATCAAGAGGTGGTGGAAGTGGTAGTGGGGGAGAGATTGGAGATTACGGTCGGGAGGACGAAGGAGTACGTCGACCCATTTTGGGATGATCACGTTTGGGTGGTCGACTACTCCCTCTTCCGACCACCGAAGCAAGCCCGCGCTCTTGATAGTTCGACCTTCCGACTTTCCCGACGTGCCCGCCTTGGTGATTTTTGTCACCCGGTGTGTCTACTCGAGAACACCAAGGCGTGGCACGATCGCCACCTCTTCTTGGATCCCGGATAGTGTCAATTGTATAAACCGTCGAGCTATAGACGTTAAAGTAGCGCTTATTGGGAGGCAACCCAATTTGTAAAAAAAGAAAAAATAAAAAAAGAGAGAGAGAGAAAATCCAAAAAAATAGAAAATTCAAAAAAAGAAACTTTTTATTCGTATTTTGTTTTTGTAACCCCCCGTTTTCTCATTTCTTGTAGGTTGCTTGTCTCGACTCCCGGAGAGGACTTATGCACGACCACGTCACCACAAGCTCGGAGATAGGGGCGTTTCCTTTTCCCTACACTTTTTACCGCTTTATTTAGCTTAATTTTCAATGAGAACATTGCTAGGTTTTAAGTGTGGGGTGGTTAGGGTTTGTCTTAGGTTTTTAAATTGTTGCATGCTTGCTTGTGATAATTTGAGTAGTGTGTGTGTTATTTTTGCTTAGATCATTGGCCAAGTGACGCGGTTTTGATGATTTGTTTAGGGAGTTTAGATTTTCGATCGGATTTAGTGTACTTAGGTAATTTGACTCGTTGGGAACTTTGTTCGGCTTTAGCTTCGTGCTATCCTTGAGATCATATAGAACTAGTGCCTCAACTAGCCTCGTCGTCGAACACTCTCTATAGGATTTTGTTTTGTATTTTGGAGTCGTCAATTGCTCCATGTGCTCGATCGAAAACATTGTAAGTTGCTAGTAGCAACGAGTGGTCAGAGTCGTTGATTTCTCTTTGTATATATCTTGTATTTAAGTACCTTATTTCCTTGGGTACCAAAAAGAAAGAAGAAACAAAAAAAAGAGAAAAAAAAAAGAAGAAAAAGAAAAAAAAATAATGATGAATAAAACAAGGATAAGTTATAAATCCTTGTAGTTATTAAGTAATAAAACGTGCAACTCTTGTACGTTTCCTCTTTCTCCTTCTTTTTAGATTTTGTTTGTTAAAGAGAGTTGTAGATGACTGGGGCTAGTAGTGAGACGATTAACGGTTCGACCGTGTATAGACCTTAGCCGGGGCAAGGACGAGGGGACTGACTTGGAGGGTTACCTAGTACTTTTAGGTTTCGGGAGTCGATCTAAACTTTCTTTATCAAGACATCTTTGTCGTCCTTTTATCCGAGATAACGAGTATTTTAGCATACAACGCCTCAAATTAGGTTTTGTTGTGCATTAGTTTAGGATCATCCGGGGGTAGTTTCGTAATTCTAGAATTGCTTGAGGACAAGCAATCATTATAAGTGTGGGGTGGTTGATTTGCACGTTTTTGTACGTGTTTTTGTTATATTTTTGCGGCTCAATTGTGCGTGATTTGCTTTTATTTATATGGTTTTTGAGTCAAATTGACATATTGTGCATCATTTTAGGTTTTGTAGTGTTTTCTTTGTTTTTAGTAGCTTTTCTTATATTTTCTTAGTTTTTTCTTAGTTTTTATTTTGAAGGTCAACTTTGATCAAAGTGGGCCCGGGACGAGGCCTAAAGATAATTAAACCCTATAAATTCATTTCCAATCCTCGACATATCTTTGGTCCGAGGATCGACCGGAAATGACGAGAAATGTGGCCATAGTCATCGTCACCTCACGCATTCGCTCGGTGGATGTCTCAGTTGTCGTAATACAAGTATAACTCCAAAGTCACTTGTTCTATTTGCCTCCACCTTATTTCATTGAAAGGATGAGAGAAATGTCTAAAACTCTTGTGTTTACAACAATCCCAAATTATGAGTTTAAGAATGATAAAAAGAAGCTTTAAGTGGAGAATGTTCGTCGTGGCCTCGCTTGTGGCAAGTTTTGGTGCGGAGCATATAACTCTCGTAGGAAAATTCTAAATGACACAAATCAAACGCCAAATGAAAGCCAAGAGAAAGGGATAAATTTCATATGAAGACACCAATGACTGATTCTATGTATATTTCTGCCTATCGACCACGGAAATCGATCGACTGACCGACTCAAGTTCCGGAATGCTACTGCCAAGCAGTCGATCGACTGCTTGACAGTCGATCGAATGCTCTGCTGAGGTTGTGTGATTTTGGAGAAAAAAAAGGACCATTTTTCCCTTGATTTACCTATAGATTCTTCCCACCCATTATCCACAAGAAATATCCTCATTTTGGCTAGTTGGGGACCTTGAAAAAGTCCCCATCTCTTCAAAACCCATTTTCCATTTTCTTAGATTTTGATTTTTAGTTTAGTTTCAATCATCAATATAGTTATAGTGTAATTTGGTGTGGATATTATTCAAGACTTGACACCTCTTGGAGATTTGGTTCTTGCATCTTTTGGTTTGGTAATGATAATTCATTCTTCTTGATTTCTTGCTTTGTAGTTGTTAATTGTTGTTGTTTTCTTTAATTATTGTTGTAGATTAATGATTCCTAAAATGTCTAAAACTTTTGTTATGTTGTTGAGTTTGTTCTTCATTTCATTTTCTTCATGTTCATCATTTACTATTTTTGGCAAAACCCCATTGAAGCTCTTATGAGTTCTTCAAGCTTTTTGCCAAATTAGGAAATTCCTTATTTTTCATTAGAAATCATGTCTAGCTTCTTAGTCTGTTGTTCTGTTATGCTTGTAGCTTTCAAAGCACTTTTCCCTCCTTAGTTTATTTCAAATTTCAAAACGATTCTCTTGTTTTCAAGCTTCACAAATCTTCAAGTTTTAATTATTTTAATTTTCAATTGATGCAATTAATTTAGAAACTATGGGTTTAGGGTCTTGATTCGTTTAGAACCATTAATCGGATTTTGTTGAGGCTCAGGATTGACGACCCCAATACTTGATAGACATTTGGGATTGACAACCCCGAATTGTGGATTAAGTGCTCGGCGAAAACCGGTTGATCGTGGAGACGAACCGAAAACCCTAAACCCTCATTTTCATTATTTTTATTTCAATTATTTTTAATTAAAGTCTCCTTTTAAGTTCAAGCTTTAGCATAAACATCAAAATTCACTCAATGATTAATGCTTTCTTAGGAGTAGATTAGTTTAATTTAGATTAACAAGGGATTGAGTAAAAACACCGACCGACGATAATATCTATCCTCGAGAGACACGATTCGGGAAAACTTACCGCTCTACAATCGACTCCGTACTATTGCGGAGAAGATTTCTTAGAGTGCTAAGAATTCTTCGATCATTGTACTATGGTTCACTTTCCTATTTGTTAGGGTATAAAAATAATACGAAAATAATATAGAAATACATGTTTTAACATGTTTCACTTTTCCAATTATTAAGATATAGAAACCAATTGGAAACAAACTGAAAATAATATATAAATATATTTTTTGACAATGTTTATTTTTCACGTATTAGGGTATGATTACCAAGAAATATAATGGAACTCATAGAAAAACACATTTATTTTGACAGGGTTTATATTTCCATTTATTAGCGTATAGAAAACAATTGGAAACAAATTCGAAACAATATGGAAACACATGTTTTGACAGGGTTTACTTTTCATTTATTAGAGTATAAAAACCAATTGAAAATAAAGTGGAAACCATATGGAAACACGTGTTTTGATAAGGTTCATATTTTACATTTTATTGTTTGTTGTATCGTGGTTCACTTTCTCAATTATTAGGGTATAAAACCAATTGAAAACAAATTAGAAATCATATAGAAACCACGATGTTGAAATGGTTTATTTTCACAATTATTAGAGTATAAAATCCAATTAAAAATAAATTGCAAACCATATAGAAACACACGTTTTTTAAATGGTTCATTTTCCCAGTTATTAGGTTATAAATTTCATTTGAAAACATATTGAAAACCATATAAAACCACACATTTTAGGCAGTGTTCAATTATTAGGATATACAAATCGAAGAATCAAACTGTAAACCATACAGAAACACATGTATTTTGACAGAGTTCACGTTTTTATATATTAGGGTTTAGAGACCAATTGAAAACAAATAGGAAATCATATAGAAACACATGTTTTTAATAGTGTTCATTTTTCTAATTATTAAGGTTTAGAAATCGTATAGAAACCAATTGAAAACCAACTATAAATCATGTAGAAATCAAGCATAATTTTAAAATAAATTAAGTATGTCCTTAAAAAATAAAAATAAAATTTAGATATATTAAAATAAAAAAAATAAAAATATTTTAAAAAAAAGTACCTTAAATTAGTGAGTAGAAATGATTTGGTCCAATTATTAAAACATGAGAAATACGCGTCTCCCTCCCAAGGAGACGGAATGCATAAGTTTGCAATTTACATACTCGATATGGTCCAATTCTTTAATACTTGGCATTTACATCAAATTTTCAAAATTCAAATGGCATCGAGATACGTGATTGGATATGGAAAATAAATAGGAGTATATATATAAATTAAAGGGACATTAAAGCTGTTGCTATTATTTTATTTTATTTTTCAAAAATCTGGTATTATTGCTCATTGAACACCAATTGTTCCAACTACAAACCTGAAAATTACCGTACGAAGAACATGTGTAATATAATGAATATAAAGTCATAAATTAATTTACATTAGTATTTATATATTAGGAAAACTACATGGTACTTTCACCTACCATACTCATTTATGATAATTTAATTACTTTTTGATACATTAATTATATTAATAAATTATTTTTTTTAAATTAATCTATTAGTAATTAATAGGGTTATAGGTCTCATAAAGTTACTATATTATAAAAGTTCCCTATATATTAATCATAAGAACAATGAATATGCAAATGATAAATATTAAATACACAAGTGTAGTGAGATATACATACCGAAATAGGATGCATAATATAAATTGGAGAATTTTTAAATGCACTATTATTTATTTCATTAAAATTATTAGATCAAAAATTGATTATAAATAATGATAAATTACTTGATGAAAATAGAGCGACACAAGGGACATGATAACACTAGTCATTTTCTACAAATTAACCCCAAATTCCCAACTTTAGGGTGTGTGTATATATAATTTTACTTACAAAGTGTATATATGCATGTGGTGACAATTACTGCAACATCATAAATTTTGAAATATAATTGACAGTAAAAACCATATCATCAATTCAAAGATAACCAGAAAATCAATCAAATACTATATTACTAGTAATATACAGGTACATAGATTAAATCTGAATTGAAGACAACTTATCAATACACTTCATATTTATTTTATGTTTGACCTTTAATATATATTTTATTCATATAGACCCTCCAAATTTTTTTAAACGAACAATTACCCTTGAACATTTTTAAATCTAAAGGTTGGTTCTTTTATTATTATTAGAGTTAAAAAAGATCTAATTAAATTTTTATATATTTGTATCGGATTGGGATAACAATAACTATATTGTTATCTGCCATTTTGCTACAACTATAGAAAACACTAAACAAATTATTTGGTTCTTAGATTATCTCTAATGGTGGGTCTTGAACTCACAATTTTAGGTATAAAACCTAGAAAAATACTTTTAAATGTAGGGTTTATAGTAAAATATTAGTTTAACACTTGTGTATTATACCAGAATTATTAAAAGATAAATATAAAAAATATTTGTGATAATTATATAGTTTTTAAATTTAAAATAAAAAAATTCAATTGATGTGCTCTCAACTCGTGTCTTGTACATGTCTAATCTATTTATTAATTATTATAAATGTTAATAAATTTATATTATAATATTTAAATTAATTCGTTAATAATTTTATTTACATACTTAAAAAAATTCAAAATATGTCACACCCTCAACCCGTGTCTAATCTCTATTTATTTATTGTTATTATTAAATCATGTTATATTTCAATATCCACCGCATTTGTTAATAGTGTTAACTATTGGGGTGAGGTGTCAGCCTCTGAGAGCTCCGGGATTTTGGTAGATTCGGGACTGAGGTGTCGAGTTTTGGTGTTTCGGGGATCTATATTTGGATAAGAGTATTTTTTGGCCTATGTATAAATAAGTACTCTTTTCCTATTTCAATACTCATTAGAAAACTAGAGTTGGAGAGTTTCTCCCTCCCACCTACATTCCCTCTTTGTTCTCCATTTACATAATCATACATCGTCCTCCCCAATTTACACGTTCTTCGTATTCAATTCGAATAAAAGTTCATCCATATATTAAGAAGACTGTATAATTTGTTATAAATAATTATGATGCTTCCAATGTTTTTCAAAATCATGTTCCAAGATTATATTCGTTCTTTGGTAATGAAATTTCTTCATTATTTCTTTCTTTTTTTTTTTGGATCTTTTAGTCTTAATTATTCCAATTATCTGGAGATTTTTATTTTATTTTATTTATTTATTTTGCGTTTTTGTGTGCTATGTTTTCTTCGAATTGTATGTTTTTCTAAAATAAAACCCTTCCTATTATACGTTGTCTCCTTCCACAATTATAATTTTCAGTTCCCTCAAAAAATTTTGGGCAACACTCTTATTAGGCCGAACTAACGGATCATCCGTTAGGCCAAAATTTTATATCAATACATTATAATGTAACAACCAATATATTATAATAAAAAACCAATACATCATAATACATATACATCACAATACAAAAACTAATACATCATAACATGGGTCAGAGATTTAATAAAAATCAATACATCACAGCACAAAAACTAATAAATCATAACATGGGTCAGAGATTTAATAAAAATCAATACATCACAGCACAAAAACCAATACATCACAGTACAAAAACCAATACATTATAGTATCGGGTCAAATGACCTAACGGGTCATGACCCGTTAATTTGGCCTAACACAAGTGTTTACCAAAAACTTTTTGAATTTTGTTTTCTTTCGGAGGGTGGAAATAGTTTGAAAATTGTGATTCATATAATCACGGGTTAATTATGAGATCCAAAATTCTTAATATAGTGATTGTTTGGCTTCTGTCTACTTTAATTTTCCGTATCTTTTAGTTGGTTTTCAGATTCGAGTTGTTTTTATCTGATAGTTTTTACTCTGTTTTTGTTTTATTATTTTAATAGTGTTTTGTTTTTTCTTTATCATCTTTAGATCTCCGAATAATTATTAACAACTTTCAACTTTGTTTGTTTTATAAGTTTCTTTTTCAAAATTGAGATTCTTACATCTGATTTATATATAAATTCTTTGTAATTCATCTTCTTCTTCGACTCACGATATTTAAAAAACAAACATCTTCTTTTCATAATTACTTTTTCATACTTTATATGGCATTAAAATTGCAGCCAATCCCCTTCATATATGGTGTATCGAAATTGCAGATGTCACTTCTAAATTGGCTGTGATTCTAATGCAGCAATATTGAAGATTATTTGGTCTAATTATATCTGTAATTCTTATTTAGTATAATTCTAATAAACTATAACTAAATTATTTGCTATCACTTAGGGTTTTTAAAGATTATTCCATGTTAGTAGGTTTCAATATGTCTGTTGAGATGTTGACATTATGGTGTTGAGAGATTAGTTTTACATGTAAATCAGTAGCAATATAAATATATATGTGTGTATATATATATTGATTATTACATAAATAACTTAGTAACTTGCCAAATAATAATTATATTTTTATTACATTTTCAAATGATTTATCAAGTCAATTTATATATTTACAGTTGTGCTGGCATGTTATATTGTTTTGAGGAACTGGTATATACTAATTAAAATCGTAAAATTTAAGGTGTTGCGATTAGATATTATAATTCAAATGGTATCTTTGACATTTTTAATAATTGATTGATCTATATTTAGACACGTTAAATATGAATCTATATTTACCAAATGTACATTTGTACTAAAAATAAAATGTCATTACACTAGTGCAGAAACAGCATATCTAAAAGGGTAATTCTTCCTATCCAAAATATCTTTCTGTGCCTTCTGTTGTGACATAGTTGTAGAAAGTCTATACTTTGCAGAACGCCTTTTTTTTACCTTTTTGGATTGGCAGACTTTCTAGAAGGGTAAAAAAAGGGCGTTCTAGAAAATAAATTTTCTATTCTACAGTGGTACCATCACATGTTAATCCGCCACTTTCCAGAACGGTTTTGAGAAAATACCGTTCTGGTATGTGACACTTTCCAGAACGGTTTTTAGAAAATAATGATCTGGAAAATTATACTTTCCAGAACGGTGTTTAGAAAAGACGTTTTGGAAAGTATAACATTCCAGAACGGTATTTAGAAAAGACGTTCTGAAAAGTCCATTTTTTAGAACGGATTTGCCAAAGTTACCTTCTAGAAAGTTTAAAAAATTAAAAAAAAAAATGAAAGGAGGAATACACCAAAATCACTAATAATAAATATTGGATTATATTAATTATATCGCCAAAATTCAATAAAATCTAAGATACAACAAACTAAAACTAATATTAATACAATAATATTTCTTTATTCAACTATATGAAATCTAAAATTAAAAAAAAAATGGATACAGTTGAACCAAAAAACCTCCAGTCCAGGCCACAATAACCTCCTCCATGAGAATGAATCAACCAGTATTGTCAAACCTGTAAATTAACATCCGCAGCGAAGAATATATCATTTTCAATACCGAAGAGAATTCATAAAGCTAAATAAACCCTAACCCAAAATGACAAGCCCTGCCTCACCCACATACACAATGAAAAAAAAACATACAATTATCATTCGTGCAACACTTCACTAGAATACAACATACAAGTCACTACAATTAGAATAAGCACTTATACGACTTATTTACCTCTATTAACTTATTCAACAATTTAGCTTCATATTTACAAAAAACTATCAACTTCTGACTCTCCAACAACAACAACAACAACAACAACAACAACAATTATTATTATTATTACTATTATTATTATTAATTATTAAAAAAAAAAGGCAAATGGGATGACAAAAAATTTCCTGTAGAACAGACTGGCCAGTGATATCATCTATAGAAAGCATACAATCAGATCAGCAGCAGGAGTCTAGCACATACTTTTGCAAAGGTGCCTAACAGATGCTCTGGGGACATTTGTTTCAGCAACGTGGCGTATATGTGCATCCTTTCAGACCTCGACTTTTCATCGTTTCCTCTATTAAACTATTTTTTATAAAAAATAAATGAAGTCTATGAATGATATATCCATGTGTCATTGAGTTAAAGGATTGAAAAACATGCAAACCTAATTGAAAAGAGACGAGTCTCGTTGCGTAAACCATTGGAGTTGTTACGTCCCGTATGCGCACTGCAGTCATTCAAAACGAAAACAGATTCAAAAAAGTTGTTGTATGCTAAGAGCGGAGCCTTTGCTGCAATAGAAAATAAAAAAAAAATTGAAGCAGAAACTCAATAGAATGCCAATTCCCAAACTGCTAAATAAGTTTTGAAATCAGT
The DNA here is from genome assembly GCA_014905375.1 of Phtheirospermum japonicum. Lineage (NCBI taxonomy): Eukaryota > Viridiplantae > Streptophyta > Magnoliopsida > Lamiales > Orobanchaceae > Phtheirospermum > Phtheirospermum japonicum. The sequence continues at coordinate 83,873 of BMAC01000292.1, read as the reverse complement.
AAAACCTTTTAAGATATATTCCCAAAGAGGAAATCAACTAGTTGCCGTATCACCTCTGAATCGTCAACTAAACACAACAGAAATCTAAGGAAAATCACTCCTCTCCATTTCACATAATCCCGTTGTAAAAAATAATAATTTTTAATTAAACGACAGCTTTGTGACCGATCCTCTATGTATTAGTATATGGCAAACATGTATTATACCTGTAATAGCCGGGAGAGTAGGCCTTCTTACTACCTCATATGGATCACGTAGACACTTTGTGATCTTCGACATATAACTGTACCCATTCAAAACAAACGAACAATCTTAAATAAATTCCAAGGTCAATAAAAAATGTACAGTAACTAAATATATGCACTAATCCTCACTAGTCAACCATAGCAGTGTACCGTACACAAAAATCTGCCATCATTACTACTATGTTATTACGAAGTGCAGCAATATCACTCTTTTCAAGCTCCTAAAAAAAAAGCTAGTCAGTTTTTACTTCCAAAAACCACCTATGAGTTTATACGAGTTTAAAAATGTACCTTTACAAAAAGAGGAAGATAGCGCTTCGCAAGCTTCCCATCCGCTAAGCAAATCTTGCCCATAGCCACCCACGTTTGTACGTACAATGAAGGCGCAATCTGCTTTACCGGGACCACAGGCCCAGGCAATCTTCCGGAGTTCGAAGTGATGATGGTGTGTAAGGCTGGGACGATTGTTTTTAAATATGTTGAAGGACAGACAATGACTAATGACCCGATAGTGTAAACAATGATTATTGCTTTTGCTAATAACTTGGAGTCGGTTGTCTTTGGTGCTTTTCGGCTTGTAGTGGGTGGTGGGGTGAGAAAAATGCTATCTTTATTAGAATCTGAGATTTTCGACATGTACGAATCTAAAACCGTTGAGGATTTGGATTGAAGCTGGTTTACCTATCTCGTTACAAGGTAATCTGCCTCTGCTTGGTTTAAGGCCTTCCGTTTGCATAAGGTTCTGAGTGCTTTTTACATGAGCGTTAACCTGGTTCAAGCACATGAAATCGTTCTAAGTTTGGAAATCATAATCATGCATATACAACTTGGATTAGTTTATAAAAACTACGACCGGGAAAACACACACAAAAAAAAAAAATCCAACCAAAACGTTCTCATCATAATGGTGTTCTAAGAAAACCCGTCTTCATTCACCTGTAATATATATGTTCATGAACCATATATTTCAGTATATACAAATATCCATAAAGCCCAAATCAAAAAGACAATAGATAATAATTACATCCCGCGCAAGTAGAATTTGTTACAGCTCATAGTTTAGTGAACACAGTTGTATCCATGATACCTTTGTAGTTTATCGAACAAGTTGAAACTTGTAATGCATGATATTTTCAACTTAATGGTTGTAATATGAACAATAATGACATGCTATGTATAACAAACAGCTTCTTACATCACAAAACTAGACTAGTTCCATTCCATCATCCAAGTTTTCATGAATATAAGAGTTTGATCAATGTTAACCAAATGACTTCACGTAAAATTCAACGTTCTATATTTATATCAACATATATGTGAGATTAATTATGTAGTAAAACTCAAAACACTATATATACCTCGGTTGAATGCATGTTGAACCCTTCAAGCCGTTTGAGGAAATTTTGTGCCAGATCCACTGCAAGTTAAGGAGGTAGCTCCATCGAGAAATTAGAAATAGTCTGCAGGAGAAAAACACGATCTTTCACCCAATCAACGGAACTAGACTCGACATCAACCATTTCTTCATCATCACCATATCCCCATTCGCACGGGCTTTGGAGCTCGCCAACCGGTTTATACTTGTCAACAAGCTGCCAGTGATGCTGCAAAAACTCCCAATCGACCGATTTCGAAAGAAACGCAGACACTTCCGACAACAAGAACCACGAGCCAGGTGGCGCAGTCCACTTATCAATCGACATGTGATTGCTCAGCCATCGAGATAGGATCAAAAAGTTCTTCAAGTTAAAGTATCGTAAGCAGTAACAATCGAGATAGGATCAAGAAGTTCTTCAATTTTAAAAAAAAAAGTCCTAGTGCTGATGAAATTTTGAAGGAGCTTTTAAGCTCCCAAACATGTAATAAGATGTTTTGAAGAACTCTCTAAATCAAGGAATATAAATAAGGATCGTGTTTTAAACAGCAAAAAGGCATTATTACCAGAGTCTGATGAAGCACCCTGATCTTGAGAACTTATTTTTCCCATTGTAGTCGTCAGCTCCCGATGAGATAGGCTCGTTCGCTGATCGGTTGTGTGCTTATATTTCAGTTGAAAACCTATTCGCCTCAAAACCAAGATTATTAGAAATTCTTCAAAATACAAATAAATTAACAAAACATTCAAATGCAGCATTTTAACTTATGCTTCTCAGCACGTATATCTTCGGTAAGTTTTGAAACCATACATCCATTACTTTGAGGAGTAGCTGAATCCAGATTTCATAACTGGTGAGCTTTTTGAAAACAATGAATAGCACTTTTGGTATTCACTTTAGCTGCTCGAGTAAAAGATGAAGTGAATAAACCCCATCATCTCAATTGCCTAAAAAAGACGATGAACTTGCATATTCTTAAGCTCAAAGGCTAATGCAATTAAAAATAATAAATAAATCAAATTAGTGGTTAAACACACTACACGAGCATAAACAATGAAGGTTCTCATCACCTTGCAGAGTCAAAATAAAGCTCGTACAGCTGCAATAATCAAGGCTTCTAAAAACCAAGTACAAAATATAATAACTCATACCAAACAGTAATAAACTATACAAAAGCACAAATAGTCAATAGTATCAACATGACAACATCACAAGCCTCTTAAAAGCCGACACTTAGGCGATAAACCATGGCCTCTATCCTAAGCCTGGCCTAGTCAAGGCTTTTAATAACTATAATGTCAAAACATTAAGATGCTTAATCCGGTGTTATACTAATGTGATTAAATACAAAAGTGGCTCGCTTTCTATGTACAATGTTAGCTTGTAACTGGGACTAATCACCTAACAAGAATACTACCTAATAAAAAAACGGTGGTCCTCTCTGCCATATAATGGGCCTAAATGAAATGAATGTGGACCTCCAACACCACATTATTACAGGATTCATCAAGGATACTGAAATCCAACAACACATCACATCACACGCCTAAACTCCAATAAAAACCCAAAAACTCATGCTTAGTTTCATGAGCACTTCTTGTGCCAAGCCTTTGGTCTACATTACACAAGAGTTTACATAAAAGATCCTAGGCTTCTGGTGATAGCTTTACCTTAAATTTTCTCCCGTGAAAAATGGCCAAATCCTCGAAAACTCGACAACAGAAGGGCATCCGGAGTAACAATCAAACGCCCGCCGTTCGTGCTCCGCTGACCCGGGGCCGTGTGCCCAGACCAGTCAAACCATGAACATCCAAATTGCACTGCATCAATCATGAAATAAATTAAATTAGGGTTTCGGATTATTTTTTTTAAATGCACACATAATATAATAGAACTTACTCTCTCTCTATTTTCTAATATTAGAATTCAGAGGAGGAGCGGGCCCCAGTCAGGGCGGGTGAAGAAGGAACGGTCAAGGAGCGGACAAAGAACGAAGGGGCGGGAGAAGAAGGAACGCTGGGAGAGGCCGTGGTGGATGGTGGAGGTGAGGCGGGAGAGGAAGTTGCAGAAAGCGGGGGTGGCGATCGGTGGCTGGGATTCCGATTAAGGATTTGAGATCAACATGGCCATAGCTGATTTGAAGAGAGAGAGAGAGTATTGGAGCATGAATATTTTGGGACAATTGGTTTCTTTAAATCCCGTCTCACTTTCCCGAGCCGCAAATCACATTAACCAATTCTCCGTCGTCGGTAACGGCTCCACCGC
>BMAC01000292.1:68006-79962 GCA_014905375.1 Phtheirospermum japonicum | reverse complement strand
GGGCGGTCGGCGGCTGGGATTCCGATTAGGGATTTGAGATCGGCATGGCATAGTTGATTTGGAGAGGGAGAGAGAGAGAGAGAGAGGGTATTAGAGCAGGTCGGAGTTTTGGATTTTGTTTATGAGTAATAACCTTGTGAAAATATTTCATTTACCCGCTTCGTTTAGCCGCCTATATTTTTTTATTTTTTATTTTTTGAGAAAGACATTCAAGAACGGTTTTTTAATATCGTTCTGGATTGACGAACATTCCAAAACGGTATTGAAATTACTGTTCTAAAAACTCTTTCACAAAAAAAAATATTACAATCCAGAACGGTGTATTATAAATACCGTTCTAGATTGATTAATAAATCCAGAACGGTAATTTCAATACCGTTTTGGATTGTAAATCTTTTTTTTTTAAGATAGGCTTTCCAGAACGGTAATTTTAAAACCGTTCTGGAATGTTCGTCAATCCAGAACGGTAATTACAATACCATTCTGAAAATTCTACTTTCCAAAACGGTATTCTAATTCCGTTCTGGATTGACGTCCATTACAGAACAGTATTACAATTATCGTTCTAAAAAGTATACTTTACAGAACAGTATTGTAAAGCCGTTCTGGAAAGTCGTCATTCCAGAACAGTATTTTAAAATACCGTTCTAGAAAGTGCTATCCACAACAGTTTTAAAAATACACTTCTGGATTGACTTTTTTGTCTGTTCTAGAATGCAATTTTTGTATTAGTGTTATAACATGAATAAAGAAATATTAATACCAAAATATAGCAACAATTTTTGTTTTTGGAAGATTGTTAATCAATTACTCTAATTACACCTAATAATTTCAAAAAAGTGTGCATTATTTAATATTATAAAGTCTCTCATAGCTAATTATTTAGATTTTAAATATTAATCAATCTCCTCGATTCCAATAATTTAATATATAATTATTATTTGGTGTTTAAGAAAGTTGTTTAGATTAAATCCATATAAGTTGTTTAGATTTATTGTGCAACTTTTGTAACTTCAATTAAATTTGTTTTATGTAACTATTTATTACGGTTATTTCATCATGTGTTAAATTTCTAGTAGTTATAACTTTTGTAGAGTGGGAAGTGTTTGAGTCTACTATTCCTTTTTTAGATATCCCAAATATATAGTCAATTTTTATATTTAATTCAATTTTTACCCATTATTTTATTACTATAATCTTATTTAATATATGATTTTATAACTAACCCTAGTCATTAAATAAGGACAAATTAAGAAGTATTTTGCATATTCATTATTTTCAATATTTTTTCATAATTTGTTTGAAAGTTCAAATTTGATTATATAATTTGGACGGAGGTGGTATCTTGCTTCAGAGGTTTGTGGGCATGAACAATACATTTAAAACTCTCAAGATGACAATATGATTTTACTTTCTCTTTTTTAATGTCGATATATTTTTTTCATTTTTACTTTATATTTTCTAATGAATTATTATTTGAAATTCTTTTTGGGTGTATAAATCATAATTTCAAGTTTTCAAATTTGTTTTTGGTAATTGAATCTATTTTTATTTGCTTTCTCTGAGTCTTATTTGATTTGAGATCAAGCAACTAATTAATTATGTCATACAAATATTTTAATAATTTTTTCTTTTTTCATTTGATCTTGAATAATTTTTCTCATTTTTCCAAGTTTAAAGTTTTATTTTATTTTGTTATGACCAAGATGTTATCGATGTGGATTAGACAACTAATGTAGTCTACAAATAAACTTTTTAGAATTTAAAATGAACAACATTTTTTTTCTTTTTGATATTAATAATTCAAATTCTGAATTTCTGACTTGTTTTTTGATAAATTTACTTTTTTTTTTTTGCATTTTTTATATTTGCCCGCAAAAATCGCGATTTTTACACTAGTTTATACTAAAGGCAAAGACTAAATGTGACGGACCACATGAATCCTTTTTTTTGATAGAGCCCAAACCCGGATCCGCTCCAGGCAATTAGATCGCATATAAAAGAAAAAAAAAACCCTCCTTTCTCATTCTTCTCTCTATTTTCTATCTCCACGATCCCCAACCCCCAAACAATAGACAGGTCCCCAACCCCAAAGCCTAGATGACGAAACTCATCGTGCCTCACCTGAGATCTGCGGAATTCCACCCCATGTGAAGATCGGTGGCGGATTAAAATTGCAGAGCGAGAAGATGGTGATGGTGAAGATGGAGATCAAATATTCATTGGAAGAAGAGCACAGTCCACTCCACAAGCGTCTCAAAATAATTATTTTTTTATTTCCTTTTGTTTGCGTATTCTTATATGCGTATGATGTGTCACGAATGTCCTTTTTAGATTTACTATTGATGTTAATAATAGGGCCTTCATTGCATTATTGGTTCAGTTTGGTGTTGAGGGTTTATCCAAAATATGATCTTTTGTTGACGTTTAAGAAAATGGTGTTAGGACAGGTGGTATATGGTCCTATTGTGACCACCATATTCTTCTTTGTCAATGCTTCCTTTACAAGGAACACACACACACACACACACACACACACACACACACATATATATATATATATATATATATATATATATATATTAATGCAAAATTCTCCTAACCTGTGTGTATGCTTCGCATGCTTTGTTTGACAAATAAAAAATTTTGGTGCTTAGATGTCTTCTGAACCTAATATCTACCTAATTTAATATTTTTCTTTTATTGTATCTTGCCTAATTTAGTCTTTTTCTTTTATTATGTTTTACCTACTATAATATTTTCTTTTATTATATTTTTTCTAATTCAATATTTTCCTTTTATTCTCTTACTAAAAATACAACTAAGTCGTATATAATTAGTAAAAAAAGATCTAAATTAGTTATTTTAATTAAAAGATAAATCACATAAGATATAATTTTAATTAAAAAATATTATTATGAAAATGATTAAATAAGCAGTATTTACAATAAAAGTTGCTATAATTTTAATTTTGGGGTTTTAAATATTCTATATAGGTAAATGAAGATTTATTTGAAATAAACTAAGTATGTAACTAAATATTAGTATATTCAGTCTAACATAAAAATATAATAATAATAATAATAATAATAATAATAAATAATATTGATTAAAATTATACGTTCCTCAAAAAATTGAATATAAGTTACTGGTACAATGCAACACGAGTTGAGAGTATGACGTCTGTTTGATTTTTCAAAGTATGTAACTAATATTATTAACGAATTTATTCTAAATATTAAAATATAAAAATAACGTAATAATAATTAATAAATAGAGATTGGGCACGAGTTCAGAATGTGACTTCTTTTGAGTTTTATAAGCATGCAAATAAAATTATTAATGAATTGAACTTTATTATGAAAATAATTAAATAAGTTTTATTAATAGTAGAATTCAAAATAATTTTATTTTTGGAGTTTCAAATATTCTATATAGGTAAAATATGAGTTATTTAATTAATTTAAGTATGTAACTAAATATTTGTAATGTATTCAATCTAAACATAAAAATATTAAATTATATACTAATAATTAATAAATATTTATTAGACAGCAGTACAATGCGACACGGGTTTAGAGTATGACGTTTGTCTGGTTTTTCAAAGTATGTAACTAATATTATTAACGAATTTATTTTAAACATTAAATATAAAAATAACGTAATAATAATTAATAAATAGAGATGGACATGGGTTTAGAATATGACTTCTTTTAAACTTTTATAAACATGCAAATAAAATTATTAACGAATTGAATTTAAATATTAAAATATAAAATTATTTAATAATTATAATAATTAATAAATAAATTAGACAATTTACCAGACACAGGTTGAGAAGGAACAAGTTGAGAATATCATTTGAATTTTTCATTTTACATAAAGTTTTGTAATTATTATAAATATTCTTTATATTTATCTTTGATAAACTCCGTGTAATACACGTGTATTAGGAGAATTTTGCATTAATATATAGGGTTGATATATATATATATATATATATATATATATATATGTGTGTGTGTGTGGTGTGTGTGTGTGTGTGTGTGTGTGTGTGTGTGTGTGATTAGGTTCAAATGAGAACCATATCCTTATTTGTGAACCTATGGTCAATTATGGGCCTTAGATCTAATTAAATGGATGGATCAGATTTTTTGTGTATTTCTTTATTTGATTAAAAGTATTAGGATTGAATAATAAAAGTATTGCTGGTGTATATAACTGAAATATTAATAAAGCACTGTGATTTTATAATAAAAGAATTACTCGTATATAATAAAAGCACTAGTTCGCAGATTCGCAAATGATCCATGTGGCCGTCACACAGGAGACTTGCTCTAAAGACGGCAAAGACTCAAATGTGACGGTCACACGGGTTTTCTGTCATGTGACGGAGCCACAAACCCAATAAATCTGCCTAGTACGACCCAATTTGATGAATCAAATCCGGGTCTGAATAGGTATAGAGCTCTGTCACATGATAAATGATCCATGTGGCCGTCACACAGGAGACTTGCTCAATAAAAGACATGGTTCTCATTTGAACCCATCCATATATATATATATATATATATATATATATATATATATATATATATATATATATATATATATATATATATATATATATATATATATATGAAAAATTACTTTTTTGGTCCATTATGTTGTCCACTTTCCAATTTAGGACCAAGATATTGTCCAGTATCAAAACACCTACACTAAGTTGGTAAAATTATCAAAAAAGGTACAAAATTATCCTGATCGAGCTTTTTTACTGACGTGGCGTGATTCAATAATTTCTTATCATTTTTCTTTATTTTTAAACATTACTTGAACAAAAGAATTTGAGAAAGAAATCAATTTTGGTCCATCATTCCAGAAAAGGTACGTGGCATTGACCATCATCAAACCACATATGCTGAGTTGGCCAATTCATCGAAAATGATCCAAAAAAGCTTGATTGGGGCATTTTTCTGACGTCGCGTTAGTTTATATTTTCTTATCAATTTTATTAATTTTAAACATTAAATTTACGACAAAATACTATTTGCCCTTCATTCTTTTTCCTTGAATCAAATTAATATATTTTATTAAATAAAAAATTAAAAAAATCAGTGATAAATAAAAAATATAAAGTAGATCTTACAAAATTATAAAATATATATAAGAATTTTTATAATTTTTTATTAGTAAGACTTTAATTAATAAAAATTAATAAAATTAGAAATAAATATAAAAATATAAATTGAATTTTAAAAAATTACTTAAAATATAGATATTTAAAAATAAATCTAATTTTATTCATATAAAATTATATGTGTTTTTTATAATTTCTTATAATATATTTTATGATTTTATATTTACAGCTAATTGTATTAGATAATTCTCTTATTAATAATCATTTTCTAGTATAAATTTCTATAATTATTTTATAATTTCTTAATATTTATTTTATATTTTTATATTTATCTTAGATTTTTAATTATTTTTTATTGATTCAAATCTTATTGATTAGATTAAAGAGAAAATAAAAGAAAAACGGAAAAGTAAAGGGAGGGCAAAACATATTTGTAATGTTTATAATTATAGAAAAAAATGAAAATATAGCATCAAGCCACGTCAGCAAAAAATCTCGACCAAACCTTTTTTGGACCATTTTTGATGAATTGGCCAACTTAGCAGATGTGGTTTGATGAGGGTCAATGTCACGTACCTTCTTTGGAATGTGGCCAATATAATTGACCAAAATTGATTTCTTTCTCAGATTTCTTTGTTCAATTAATGTTTAAAAATAAAGAAAAATAATAAGAAATTATTGAATCACGCCACGTCTGCATAAAAGCCCGATCGGGATAATTTTGTACATTTTTTTAATGATTTTGCCAACTTCGTGTATGTGTTTTGATAGTGGACAATATATTGGTACTAAATTGGAAAGTGGACAATATAATGGACCAAAAAAGCAATTTTCCATATATATATATATATATATATATATTTGAGAATTTGCATTTTTTTTCTTGTTACTCGCCAGTCTAATTAACGAGTTAACTCAAATGTTGAATATGGTTGCGATATTTGTTGTTCCCCTAAAATGTTTTTAATTTTATTTTGTTGCAAGAGGACTTTATTTCAAATATTTAATATCTTTGTGATAACTTCAATGACTGTTCGGAGATTTAGGAGTTGTTAGTGCTAGTGTGCTTAATATTATTGGATATATAAATTTATTAATTCTTTTGTCTGATACAACTCTCAGTTTGAATGTCAAGATGCTTTCTATTCGGGGAGACTTATGAATCGAGAAAAAAAATGTTTGTAATCCTCTTATCATTATTCATGCACTGAATATTACTCTAGTTCCCGATGAATTCCATTTTATTTTACTTTTTGTAATCAGGTGAAAGTGGTTCTTATCATTATTCATGCAGTGAATATTACTCTAGTTCCTGATGAATTCCATTTTATCTTTTTTTTTTTGTAATCAGGTGAAAGTGGTTCTGAAGTTATTGGTAGATTAAAACGTGATTTAATCCCTACTTTGGCTAGCAGCGATATGTATTGGCCCGTATGTGATTTTTTTCATCTACAGATGAGATACTCTTTTTCTTTTTTTCTCGTTCCCTCCACCCCCATTCTCTCCATTTAAGTAAATTGAGTGATGATTTTTTTTTGTGCCTGTTGAAATATCAGCTCATGCACAACCGTCTGATTTCATGCATACTTGGTCATGTTATGACAACTGGCTTTTGTCCTGTAGCTCAGCTGTGTTGTCACTTGTTAGCATCTTATGGTATATTCTGTGATCTATAAAGGCCAAGGTTATCTAGGGTTGTAGCTCCTAGCTGTAGTCCAAGTCACTAGGTTTTTGCTGGTCTTAGCAGTCCTATAAATAGAAGTATGTGCCTTTCCCAAACTAACAATGTACAATGCAGCTTTTATGAAACTAAGAAAGTGTTATCTCTTTCATGCTCTTTTTGTAATTTTCTCATGGTATCAGAGCAGGCCTTCGGGACCTGTCTCTGATGCTGCAGCTTTTGTTCCTTTTTTATTAAATTAGTCTTGTCCCTTTCATTATGGCCGATTCCTCAGCATCAACTCCTTCAAATGTTGTTATTAATAGCACAAATCCTAATCTGCAGATTGTTCAACCTCAGTCACAACTTCTTACCACAAAGCTCTCAGATTCAAATTTTTTAATTTGGAAATAACAAATACTCACAGCTGTGAGAGGATATGGTCTTGAAGACTATCTCAATGGATCTGTGGCTATTCCACCAAAACTCACACAAAGCACAGAAAATCCTGATGCTTTAGTCTTGAATCCAGATTATACTGCCTATCAGAGACAAGATCAACTTTTAGCTTCATGGCTGTTATCTTCATTATCAGAAGGACTATTGGTGCTCATGGTTGGACTGGAAAGCTCTCATCAGATGTGGAGAGCCTTGGAGACAAACTACTCAAGCCAGGCTCTTGCTAGACAGATGCAGTATAAATTGCAGTTGTCCACAGTGGAAAAAGGTAACCTTTCTATCAGAGAGTATCTCAATAAGATCAAACTATGTTGTGATGCCTTAGCCTCTACTGGTCAAAGAGTTACTGAGTCTGATCAAGTGATGCACATTCTTTCTGGCCTTGGAAGTGAGTATGATTCTGTAGTGGTTACAGTTACATCTAGGCCTGAACTTTTTTCTGTAAATCAAGTTACTGCATTGCTCCTGAGCTTTGAAAACAGAATTGAAACTGCAAATCCCTCTATGGTTGAAGACAGCAGTAACCTAGTTGCTAATCTAGCTATTCAAGGCAACAGGAGAGATAGCTACTCTTATCAGAATAATAGAGGAAGAGGAAGCTACTCTAGAGGGAATGGCAGACAAGGTAGAGGAAGAGGGAGAGGTAGAAATACCTATAACAATAAAACAGCTTGCCAGATCTGTCACTACACAAACCACACAGCTGAAAGGTGCTATTATAGAGGTGACCTGAATTTTGTTCCTAACTCATCAAGTCAGAATCAAGGCTCAAAGCAGTACAACAACAACAGAGGCTATAACCCCACTGCTATGGTTGCTTCTCAAAATCAAGACACTAACTCTGTCACTTCAGATATCTTGAATTGGTTCCCAGACTCAGGTGCTACAAATCATGTCACCTATGACATGTCAAATCTCAACACTATTTCTGAGTATCAAGGTTCTAACAAGCTACATATGGAAAATGGAGCAGGTCTGTCCATTACACACATTGGTAACTCTGAATTTAAATCCCCTCATTGCACATCAGTATTTCAACTCAAAAATTTATTACTTGTTCCCTGCATTACAAAAAATCTTTTGAGTGTGTCCCAGTTTGCACAAGATAACTCTGTCTTCTTTGAGTTTCATCCTACATTTTATGTTGTTAAGGATCAAGCTACGGGGGTACCTCTACTTCAAGGGAAACTTAAGGATGGACTTTATCAATTTGAACTCAGAACAAGTCAAGATCAAGTCAAGCCACAAGCAGCTGCCTTTACTAAAGCTACTGCTTCTAATAAAGTGATGGTTAATCAACCTTTTGTCAATATTTCTGTTTTTCAAAAAGTTCCAAACATGTGTGTTTGGCATCAGAGGCTAGGACATCCAGCTATTGAGATTATTGAGAATATCTTGAAAAACTGTAACTTGCCTTTTGATAATAATAATAATAAGTTGTCTCTATGTGATGCTTGCCGCAAGTCTAAAATTCATAGACTGCCCCTTCCTGAGTCTCATACCTCTTATACTCATCCTTTTGAATTGGTTCACAGTGATCTATGGGGACCATCCCCTGTACATACTTATTCTAATCACAGGTATTACATCAGCTTTATTGATCAATACACAAGGTTCACCTAGATTTATTTTTTAAAGAACAAGAGTGATGCTCTTTCTGCCTTCATTCAGTTTAATAAAATTGTGGAGAATCAGTTTAAGGCTAAGATCAAAACTCTTCAGAGTGATGGAGGTACAGAGTTCCTAAGTTTCTCCTCCTTTCTGCATCATCAAAGTATTCAGCATAGGATCTCATGTCCCTACACACCTCAACAGAATGGTCTTGCAGAGAGGAAACATAGGCACATTGTTGAAGTAGCCTTGGCTCTTCTAGCTCAATCAGGAGTTCCACATTTTTATTGGGTTGATGCCTTCAGAACAACTGTGTATCTTATCAACAGATTACCAACCAAGGTCTTAAAAGACAAGACACCCTATCAGTGCCTTTACTCAACTCCACCTGATTACACTGCTCTCAAAGTGTTTGGATGTTTGTGTTATCCCTACATAAGACCTCAGAACAAACATAAACTCCAATTCAGGTCTTTACCATCCACTTTCATTGGTTACTGTGACAATTACAAAGGCTATAAGGTGCTCATACCCACAGGAAATATGTTCATTACCAGACACATTGTATTTGAAGAAAGCATTTTTCCTTACCTCAACAAACACTCTGAAAAGTCTCCTTGTGTTATTCCAAACATCTCCAATATACCAGCTCCTCCTATAGTCACAGTCTCAAGTCCTCCAAGTCAAACCCCTGCAAAACAAAACTCTCCAACTCACAGCATTACCTCTTCAAGTCATTACAGCCCTACACCTCATTCTCCAGTCTCTAGTGCAACCACAATCCCACTAGTGGTTGATCTTCAGATTGACAATACTAGACAATCACCTTCTTCAAGCCCTAAAACTAAACACCACATGATCACAAGGTCAAGAGCAGGTATCTTTAAGCCAAAAGTTCTCACAGCCTCTGTGCAGCATGAAGAGGAACCATCATCTGAAAAAGAAGCCTTTCAGTTGGAGAACTGGAGGGAGGCAATGAAAGCAGAATACTCCTCCTTGATGAAAAATAACACCTGGATTTTGGTACCTACTCCCTCAAATAAACCTATTGTAYGTTGKAAATGGATTTACAAAGTCAAGAGAAATTCAGATGGCACTCTTGCCAGGTACAAAGCCAGATTAGTGGCTAAGGGCTATACTCAGAATCCTGGAATTGATTATCAAGAAACTTTCATCCCTGTCATTAAGCCTGTTAACATTAGGACTGTGTTAGCTCTTGTTGTGACCTTAAAATGGACAATAAGACAGTTGGATGTCAATAATGCTTTCTTAAATGGAGAACTTGAACAGGATATCTACATGCAACAACCTCCAGGCTTTGAAAGTCCAAACAGTCCTAACCTTGTCTGTAAATTAAAGAAAGCCATCTATGGATTGAAACAGGCTCCAAGATCATGGTACTGCAAGCTAAGACAAGAACTTTTTAACCTTCAGTTTCAAGTGTCAAAAGCTGATCCATCATTATTTTTCCAAATAAAAGAGCAGAAATATATCCTTATTCTAGTCTATGTTGATGACATCATAGTAACTAGAAATGTTGTCACAGAAATAAATGCTCTTATTCAAGGCTTGAATCATAGGTTTGCCCTAAAAGATATGAGAATTCTTCATCACTTTCTGGGAATTGAAGTACAACACAATGACCAAGGAGAGCTACACCTTTCTCAGCAGCAGTTTATCAAGAATGTCCTAAGCAGATTTGGTATGGCTAATGCTAAAGGAATTGACACACCTATGGGATCCAAAGTTCGTCTGTCAAAATACATTGGTAAGAATAATGTCAATCCCACCACATACAGGAGCATCATAGGATCCTTGCAATACATCACAATCACAAGACCTAAAATTTCTTTCAGTGTAAACAAATTAAGCCAATTTATGCGTCATCCTTTGGAACCTCATTGGAGAGCTCTGGAAAGAGTTATGAGGTATCTTGCTGGCACTGACTCTTTTGGACTTAAATTCATCAAATCCTCCCATTTTAACATCATTGGCTACTCAGACTCAGATTGGGCAACAGATATAGATGATAGGAAATAAGTTTCTAGTTTTTGTGTGTATTAAGGTCAAAATCTGGTTGCATGGTACTCTAAGAAACAACAAACCATTTCCAGATCAAGTACTGAAGCTGAATTTAGGAGTTTAGCTCACTATTCCACTGACATAATCTGGCTTACCTATTTACTCAAGGAACTGCAGCTTCACCTGAAAACTACTCCAATCATTTGGACTGACAACATTGGTGCAGAAGCTTTAGCTGCTAATCCAGTTCTCCACTCCAAGGCTAAGCATATTGAATTGGATCTTTGTTTTGTTCGTGATAAGGTCAATCAAGGTTCATTCAAGGTTCAACATGTACCATCTATTGATCAAAATGCAGACATACTCACTAAACCCTTAGCAGATCAATCTTTCACTCTGTTCAGGTCCAAACTGAATGTTGTTCCTTCACCAAGTTCAGATTGAGGGAGGCTGTTGAAATATCAGCTCATGCACAACCGTCTGATTTCATGCATACGTGGTCATGTTATGACAACTGGCTTTTGTCCTGTAGCTCAGCTGTGTTGACACTTGTTAGCATCTTAGGGTATATTCTGTGATCTATAACGGCCAAGGTTATCTAGGGTTGTAGCTCCTAGCTGTAGTCCAAGTAGCTAGGTTTTTGCTGGTCTTAGCAGTCCTATAAATAGCAGTCTGTGCCTTTCCTAAACTATGAATGTACAATGCAGCTTTTATGAAACTAAGAAAGTGTTATCTCTTTCATGCTCTTTTTGTAATTTTCTCAGTGCCTTTGTTATTTCGCAGTCCTAGTGAGCAACTTGTTTCATACATATGGACGGTTTACCCCACCTACACGGCTAGCTTAATAAAATTTGGTACAAATTGATTGTCATTGTCATTCATAATTCATTTGGAAATGGATCTTCATAGAAAAACTCATTTAAATTACCCCGTGAGATGCAATTTTGTGCATGTGACGAAGAAAGGCAAGAGAGCTTGAATTTCCTCACTAGAGAAACTAATATTAGTGTAGATTATAAAGTTGCTTTTATCCCCTTATAAATAACAATATCTCTTTGACTTTG
>BMAC01000292.1:16741-54509 GCA_014905375.1 Phtheirospermum japonicum | reverse complement strand
GGGGATGGAGTTGACTTTTTCAAGCGGGGACGGGGGCAGGGTAAGTGTACCCCCCCCTCCCCATTGCCATCCCTAGGTGCACTCATATCATAGGGTTACCATGTCCACTGTACATTTCAATAATCATCATCAATTTTTTCCGTAAATAAGTAAGACTTATTTAGTACTTTACCTCAAACTCATGCAGCCGATCAAGTAACTCCCGAAATACTCTTAACGTATTTCTAGCACTCAGCGTATGATTATATCGTGTAATCCATCTATATATACATTCAAGTCAAGTTATTAAAATGGAATGATTATTAATAGATGCGTAGCGATTATTACAGTTAAAATTTATACCCAACACCATACGGTGGTACGGGCAATGTGACGTCTTCGACTGAAATGTAAATGGTCTAATCAAGATCAATCATGGGGCTTATAGACTGTGGTCAAACAAATGAGATTCAGGACCAAGACCAAATCTTTAATTTATCCAGCGGACCACTAATCATTTTCCTCTCAGAGTTCACAGCCAAACACAACTCACGATACAAACATGCAAGCACAACACTACCCCAACTAATACCCGAGGCGGTGTCATCATCCTTGAAATGATATAGGTATAGTATGGAAACATAGTTGTCGCTTGTATCGGGCAACAATAATGAACCAAGTAATAAAAGTGCAATCCCAAGTGCGTACTTTGTGACCTCGTCCTGCGGCGTTTCATCAGCTGGGTGATGAATTCTGAGATGCTCACTCAACTGAGAGTTTCAAACGAGTCTCACCTCTCATGTCCTCGTCATAATCAACCGGTAGGCCTATGTAATGCATAACATAATCAGCCCAATACTTTATAGAACGCTGAACATCATCGTCTATCATCGGGGAACCTTTAATTGGATGACCCCAAATTATAGCAACATCCTATAAAGTGATCATCGCCTCTCCTACGGACAAGTGAAAAGTATGTGTCTCACGATTTCATCTCTCAGCTAGTGCTGTTATCAAGTGGTTGTCTAGTCTACTAATCGCTCCACAACGTGCGATCCCGTAAAAACCCCAATGATAAATACATATAAACGATCAAAATCAATATCAGATGAAAAGTTGCAGGATATAAGTTGATAACAAATTATATGCAATAAAAAAAATATTATTTCCCATGAATATATATTAGTTAATTAATTCATACAACGAATAAACATTGCTTAAGAAATTCATACAACGACAATTATTAATTCGCATAGCAATGCGAATTACAACATCAAGAGGTGTCAAACGTCTGGATCATGAACCAATTCAATACTTGCTTCATTCAGTCCTCCGCGTCGGGCAATGGTTCAAAAGTCCCAACAGAGTATGTAGTAGGTGAGCAGCAGTGGTATAGTAATCTTGGACGTAAACTCAAGGATTCACTCTGAAATCGATGCATGCTCAGATTGCATGAGAGCACATAATACCACTACTCAACCATCTACATGAACTCCTCCATCGACCCATTGGAAACTTCAGTTGTTTGTGCCGCCCAATTATATCCCATAACTTGGTAAGATGTCCCTGCATGCTATCTTGACCTAATATGCTATATATTTTATCAGGCCAGAATTGTTGCATGTTATCGACCTTTGTAGCATCGACCAAGCATTTATAAAAATTTTGTGTACTTCGGGCAAATGTGATTCAGACGAAAGTGGTTATTGGAAGCCGTCTAACATGTTTCATCACTCCATTGATGCACTTAGATATGTTGGTCTTCAGGATGCCACACCGTTTGCCGCCATCGTGGGATAGTGTCCCTTGCTCTTATCAATGTCATCCAAGTATGCAAATGCTTCTGGATCAATGGCTTTGATCTGCTCCATTATTTTATGGAAGACTGTAACTTAAGTTCTGATCCAACTTTGAAACACATATCCTTCAACTTCGAAGACTTGGAATGCGTATTGAAGTTAGAATAGACATGTCGTAAATTAAAAAACGTTGGATCCAACGGGTGCTAAGAATGCCGAAACTCGTTGTAGTGCACTCAGTAATCCGACATGTCGGTCAGATATAAGACAAACCCCTTTTATGTCGTGAACAATATGTTTTGAAACCATGTGAAGGAACCAATGCCACGAGTTATAATTCTCTGAATCAACAACTGCATAAACTAGTGGCAAGATTTGTCAGTTTGCGTCAATTGTACAAGCCATCGACAACGTGTGCTTGTACTTTCCAACCAAAAAAGTTCCATCAACACCGATCACTTGCGGAAATGTCTAAAAGCCTCGATACATGATTGAAATTCCCAAAATACAAATCTTAACATATGCACACCGGGTATTCCCGAAGATTTGTGTAACCACTCAACGAATGTGTCTGGGTTGTACGTCTGCAAGGCCTCCATGTATTTTGGTAAATGTTGGGCCGAATGCTCCCACAACCCGTACACATTTTCACGAGCCCATCGCAAACATTGCCATACCTTGTGATATGGCACTTTATAACCATATTCTTGTTCGACAGCAATCTGGACATGCAAAGCGCTATATAACGGATCTTTCTCGACGTGAGTGGTAATGAGCATAGCAATCATGTTTTTACACAAATTGGAGTGATCATCACGTGTAAGAGATGCAAGACATCTGTGCGCAGAACCCAATCTTGTGATTTCCCAAACACCCTTTTGTTTACTAAAACTAGCGCGGAGACACCATCCATATTCTGGTGATTTGTTGGTTAATAGATTCAGAATATCTACATGATTCTCACCAAGTGGTTTCGACAAATAAACAACTTTTCAAAGCGTTGGGTTGCTCTATACCACTCTATCCACACACTTGGCGACACGCACAGAGTGATCTTTAACAGCCCACATCATATATTTTTTTATCTCTGAATATCATGCCTTTTCTCAACACTCCTTCGTCTTTGTCGTAGTAGTCCTGTGCAGGGACATCAATGGAGTCAATAGGAATGTCTTCGTAATCAAAAAATGGTATGTTCTTGTAGAGTTCCGGTCCTCTACTCATTTAAGGTTTGTAGGGCCACGTTCAACTACGGTAGGTTCAAAATGATTTTCATTTGGTATACTACCCCCCAATTGAAAGAGTTCCTCGTCAATTTAATCACCATCATCTAGTTCATCTAAACACTTTTCCGAATCGCAACCTTCATTCGGTCCAAAGTAATCGGCGGTGTAGTGCGGGATCACAAGTGGGGGATGCTCGGTGGGATCTAAATTTGCATAATCGATAGTAGTTCTTCCACCCTCATCTCGTAACATTGATGCATACATGTCATAATCATTTCTAGAAGAAATATTCGCCATATGTGCGATTACTTCTAAAATATACAAATGCCTCAAGAATAAATTCAAATATTCACATAATTAACAACTAAACACGAAACATCGAAACGAATAAATTAAGATTTTCACATAATTAACAATTTTCTTAGAAAATAAATAAATTCAAATATTCAAGTAAATAGAAATCTTTTCGCAAATAAATAGATTCAATACTCATAAATAATTAACAACTAAATATAAAATGAATAAATTAAAATTTTCACATAATTAATAATATCCTCACAAATAAATAAAATCAGTTTTTCATAAATAATTAACAACTAAACATGTAACGAATAAATTAATATTTTCACACATTTAATAATTTTCTCAGAAACAAATAAAATCAATTTTCATAAATAATTAACAACTAAACACGAAATGAATAAATTAAAATTTTAACATAATTAACAATTTTCTCAGAAAATAAATAAATCCAAAATTTCACACAATTAGAAATCTTGTCACAAATAAATAAATTCAATATTCATAAATAATTAACAACTAAACACGAAACAGGTAAATTAAAATTTTGACATAATTAATAATTTCATCACAAGCAAATAAAACCAATTTTCATAAATAATTAACAACTAAACACAAACGAATAAATTCAGGATTTCACATAATTAACATTTTTCTCACAAACAAATCAAATATTTTTTCATAAATATTTAGAACTAAAAGTCACACACATATAAATTCAATATATACAAAAAGATTAACAACTAAACTCAATTTCACAACAAATGAATAATTCATTCATCTAACAATAATTGATTATTTTTAAGGGCGATTAATTAAAAACTTATAAAATAACTATTTTTTAAAATAAATAAAAACTTGGAGTTAGAAATTACCTTATGAGTTGGGAGCTGGATGGAGGGAGTTGGAAACAAGAGAAATGTTGCTGGTGCTGGGGACTTGAGGTTTCAATTTGACCTAAGATGCTGTTGTCACCATATTTAAATAAAATGGTCCGGGTTGATATTCACAAAAGTGTCCCGGTCCATATTTTTAACTTTTTTTTTTCACTTTATATTTATTTTTGTATTATTTATTTAGTTATCCCATTAATCTGGGTCAAATACCAAAATAGAAAAAAAAAACTAAAAAAAAAGTGGCGTCTATAAACTGCACAACAGCCAATCAGAAAAAAACTATTGGAAAGAAAGGAAATTGAGAAAATACAAAAAGTGATCCCGATAATCCGGAGCTTGTCTTTTTCGGAACTCGTTGTCCCTATAAATCCTACTAACTCAAAACAAAAGCAAAATACATTTCCATATTAAAAAAAGGAAAAACAAAAACATCATCCACACAAGTTTAATTTTAGAGTTTTGAAATTTCCGATTCACGGACAAAAATAATGGAATCAAGAAAATGAAATAAAACTACCCACGCGGCCACTGTTCTTACCTAGTAAACTTGAAAACAAATTCAAGATTTTTCCTTCTCTTTCTGTCTTCAAGTAGCAGTTCACACTTCACACACACGCCGCCCTTATTCACTCCCTCTTTCTTTTGAGTTCAAAATTTTATTGTAATTTGAAAGAGCAAAAAAAGAAGTGTTTAATGAGTGATTATTAGGCGGGAAATATGAAAATGATAGATTCATCTCCTTCGTCGGCGGAATCCAGCTTCCGGGAACTCGATGAAGTTTTCTTGCAGGTCCTTATTCACACACACAACACTCAGTCATAAATCTTTTCTATTGCAATTTTCGTTTTTGTTTATTGTAGATAAGAAGCTTTAGAACTATTTGATTATGTTTGACATTTGGTATTGGCTTTATGGGTTTTAGACTCAAACAAGAATATGGCTCGGAGAAGTTATTAACTCAAGATTGGATGAGGATTTGAATCTCTCTGATCTACTTCAAGATGGGGAGATACTGTGAGTTCTTGACTTCGTTATAATAATAATAATAATAATAATTATTATTATTATTATTATTATTATTGTTCTTATTATTGTTATTTAATTCTTTACATGTGCTGGACTCTTGTTTAGTGCTGTTTTTTTTTTCCTAATATTTTTTTCCTAGAATTTTAGTTTGGCATGTTTCTTGATGATAGTACTGTTTCTTGGTTTTGTTTAGATTGTTTTATGTAGTGAGTTACTACTCAATCAATCTTCACGTCTTTTGGTAGAATGTCTATATGCCCTTTTTTCTTTTGGGACAATTCTAATGATTGGGCCAAAAGGTTTTTGTTAATTGTTGACTGGACCAGTTTTCCTTTTTGTGCTTTTATATGTCAATGATGCAGAATTTTGGTAAAACCAGAACTATAAGCATTGTTACAATTGGCCTTGCATCATATTATATACATCTAGTGAATTTAATTGAGTATTTTATAATATAAATACACCGGCATAATTCAAATCATAGGTTATAGTGACTATGTATGAAGCTCAACAGCGTGTTGTGTTTTGCTGTTATGGCCATGACACAAACCCTTTAGGCTGGGCAATATATTATCGGGTCGTGTTTCTTTAAAAAAGGATTTAATTTTTCGATGTTTGTCTACATTGCTTCTTGTTGACTGGTATCATATAGGTTATAGGTATAAGAATCGATTTGTGTTGTTCAATTCCATTTTAATATTATATATTCAGTCAGTTATATTGATTTGGCTCAAAAATGTGTGTCTCAAGTGGTGAAATAACCTGATATGCTGGAAAATAAACATTTTCTCACTTCTGTTAATGCCCAACTGCTTTGTGGTTTGCTCATATATTCAATTTGGATAAACTTCAAAAATTTTAAGAGCCAGATGATAAGCGTAAAGATTTAGTAAATGTTTTGTGTATGAAGCCTATCCGTTGCATTCACTGACATGTTGACTTGACACCGTTGGCATTTCAGGTTTGAAGTTTCCAAGGTAGTGTGGAATTTGTTGCTGACAAAATGTATGGAGCTCAGACATTTGAAACATAAGTATGGCCCCTTTGGTTCTAGAAAGAGCAGCGGGAGGTACAGGCCTTACTCCAATGTCGATTCATTTATAAAGGTAATATATCATTCACATGTCCATCCCACAAATATATTTGAGCATAAGGAATCTATTTTCACTTCTTTATGTTATTATTTTTTATTTTTGTTAGACATATTAAACTCTAAACTGGGTATATTTCGGTAGATATGCAAAATTCTGGGATTGAGTGGCATTGACCTCTTTTCTCCATCGGATGTTGTTGAGAAAAGAGATATTCGAAAAGTTTGCATTTGCATAAGAGCTCTATCGAAGAAAGCCAGGTCTAAGCAACTAAGTGTAAGACCTGATCATATTCGTTTCCTCCTTTTTCTTTACTTTTCCGTCAAAAGTGGTTTCACACAGTTTCTATATCTTCTCAAGCATTTTTTTTTTTTTCCAAATTGTTTCAGTCAGGCACTAATAACCTTTTTATTTACCTTGAACCAGGTTCCGGACTTTGACATGGTTGTATACTCGGTAGCCATGCCAAAGAATATGGTTGGGGTGATTCGTAAAAGCTTGGAATCATCACAGTGCACACTTTCAAGTTCGTCCAGTTACAGTTCACCTAAGGTTTCCCAAATGAAGCTTAAACAGGTGTGCCATCTTTTTTTTCCCATAAAAAAATGTGAATTTATCTCATAAATTGTTATTTTTCTTAAATTACAAATTAGATGCCAATGTCAAGTCACTGACTAATCTTTTATTTTCTATGAAATATAGAAAAACTTGCACACACCTTGTAATGGTGGCGATGATTATAGTAGCTCTGACGAGTCGGATGAGGCTGAAAGCAGATATATGGGCGATAATGCTTTTTCAGGCAAATTTAATTATGCCGGTGGAGTAAATTCCGACCTAGAAAATTCACCCGGGTGCATAGATGAAATTAACCGTGATCATTGTAAATCAGCTTCTTTATCTGAAATGGCTTCGTGTGGCATCGTTTCTCAGAAGCAAGTATATAATAATGGCATTACGCATGTAAATAATGATGTGAGGCTTGAGAATGATTATTCAGTTGTTGGAGACTCTTCATGCATCGATGTCGGAGACAGTAATTACATTTCCGATTACTTGGCATTTTCAGATTTAATGGTCCACAGAACCGACGGCAGCAATTCCGTTATTCGTGATGGAGAAAACAATATGTTCGATTTCTTTCTGAATGTCGACAACTCTCAAGGACTTGCTTCAAATAGAAGGAGTTTCCGGAACGGATCCCAGAGGAAATTTTCCGATGATGAAGATACGGAGGTATCTTCGACCACTAGCATGAGCTCCGTGTTAGGCCGGTTGCTCAACTTGGAATTTGACGAGCATTTCAACGAGGACGATTCGTTAAGTGCAGATGACCGCTCGTCTGTGTTGAAGGAATTACGTGAGGCTGAAAAGCATTGTAAAGACTCGTTTGTAGTATCTGAACCTTTGAAATTGGATACGTATGAAACCGATTATCAAACTGTACTATTTGAAACTCGAGAAGCTCAATCCGATACGGAAGACGAATGTGAATTTTTATCAGGCATGGAACCTCTAGAAGGTGAATTATGTGGCGTGAAAACCGGAAAACCTGAAAATCACGTTTTTGGCTCTGAGAACAAGGATATGGTTGCTGTAGATGATAATATGCCTCCGATGGTTTCAGATGACACTACCGTTTATATTTCTGTTCAAGCAAATCTATGTGAAACTATTTTCGACAATCACCCTTGTTTGCCTGTCAAAGACATGAACGGAGCTAAAGATGACACTCCAGTAGCCTACAACATCCAAGATAATATTTCTTATTCTGCTGCCGAAAATGAACTGAGCTCAAGTCAGGTGATTATTATCTACTAGATTGTCTTGCAAAAGATATTTTTGTCAAGACGAAAACTTGTGCGCACCTGCCTAACGGAGTACATTCCATTAGGCAGGGCCAACATTTCAGTTTTTAGTTTTTCTTTAGTTTCTTACCTTTGTAAGTTTTTTTTTCCCTTGAATTTAGTTTTTCTTCGGGCTTTCCAGTTTTTAAGGGTTTTCATGGTTTTTTAGGATTTTTTGTTTTTTCAAATATTTAGTTTTGTTTTCCATTTTTTGGGGGTTCTTTTCTTAGTTTTTTAGCTAGTTTAGTTTTTTCAGCTTATTCATTTTTTTGGGGGGGTATTTTCTTAGTTTTTTAATTATTTGTTTTAAACATTAGTTTTAAGGGACCTCCCTAACGGCTTTTGTCAGATTATTCAATTTTGAATCTACCTCAGGGCAATAATAAGGATGCAAGTCTTGGACTGCCTCCTGGGAAGCATGGCCGAAGGCCACTAATGAGAACCTTTGTGAAAGGCACAGCCATTGCTGGTGTCTTGTTTCTCTTGCTCCACATCAGGTAATGAATTTCTTATTTTTCGCATTTGTGTCCTTCGCCCTGTTGGTGTGTACGTTAACTTGCAAACTTGTTGATACAGCGGAAAAGGCAAAGGGAATGGTGCACAAGAAAGTAAGCAGGTTTTGAAGTACAGGGATTCAAAGTCCTCATCCACGAAGCGACAAAAGAAAATTGTTGGGAAAGGGTTATATCCATCAGAAAAGATCAAGCTATGAAATTAGAGATAAGATGGTGTTATATGTACACGTGTTTTGAGTAGTTGGTCTAGCAAAATACAAATGAAGCTGAGTATATGAGACATGGTCATTTACTTTTTTTGATCCCCTACCTTATATCGATTTTGACGCGGGGATATAAACAGACAGGTCGATGTTGGAGAAAATTCTTTCATATAGTTGTAAAGTATCTAGCCATTTTCTTTTATACTTACTACTTTCGCTGCACTTGAGCAAATTAATATTTGCATAAACATCTCTTTTAGGTCAATATGAAGAGGATTTTATGCTATCCAGTTGAATAATATTGACATGAATGATACGAAGTTGGATGCGTTGTGAGTATAATGTTGTTAAAGTGAATGCTATCCCGTTAGTTCCTTGTATTCTGAACTAGTCTAAATTTAGAGTTGTTGATAAAATGGCCACCAATAAATTATATTATTGACTTCTCATAGTATCAAAATTTCTTGTTCTGGTTTGCCTCATTTGTCAAGCTAGTCATTTTGTCAGGATTTTGGACGGGAGATAATGTCACCAATCCATTTTAATTGTCGTTTTAAATCTTTTCCTACACTTTGTTCTAACTCTACGCCTTCATAGTTTAAGAAATCACACAGATAATAGTGAGGAAAGAGGGGATATGTGTATTAAGAATATTACTAATTAATTAATATTGTATTAGTAAGTTCTTTATGTTGCTTAATTCTTAACATAAACTCTAAACAATAATTAAAAAAGAATTATGAGAGTATATAAGTTTATGCTTGAGTCCCATCTACATATGAGTCTTCTCTGATTTCATATTGATTTGGTACTTAATTTCATGTACGTGGACTGGACCACGAGCATATAGTTCAAGTGTTATTACGTACTATTATAAAAAAATTTGACCAAAATTTGAATCATGCATCTCGCAATTAATATGATTATTATTATTTCCCTCCTCAATTCAGCCATAACTATTAAAAATTATATTCGCTGAAGGAGGTGTATTTTTTTTTTTTTTTGGAAATTCTATATGTTGATGAAAAACACACACACACAAACCAAAAAAAAAGTAGTGAATGTTTTGCGAATAATACTAACAATCAGGCATTGCCTTAAATTTTGACTTGCCATGGTTGGTGTGTTCAGGAAAGTAGAATTACGAACAACAAATATTTGCATCATCTCTTATGCATAGTGCTATTGGTATTGGAAAGCCCCAAACATGAGACCTCGTTGTTGCATATTGGGCAAATCTGCAATCACGAATTGACGATATTATTATATTATAAGATATGATCACGATAACAATCATAATAAGATATAGGAATTTAGGTACCTTCTTAATTAGAAGCCATTTGGCTATACAATCCTCGTGGTATAGATGATCACAATGTAGGGTAACTAGTTGTTCCCCCTGTTCATACTCCACTTGGCATATCACACACCTAATGTTGGCAATATTTCCAAAAATTCAAATTGAAATTATTATTGATGTGAACTAGTTCAAAAACTGGCCACCTGTCAATAAGCAAAGCAGTGGTAGAGTGACATGTAAGTGGATGCAAATGTTTAGTGATTTCAGCTTCCGACAATCCTGTGTTCTCCACTCCCACCCTCTCTCCAAGAGCAAGCAGCTCCTGTACGTTGTTAACTAACATATATATATAAAGCAGCTCAATTTTATAACTAAATCTATAATTTGCTTGCTTTTGTTTTACCTCGTACGATAATTGGTCCGGATCAACATCGTCTTCTTCCATGTCCTAATTATTATAAATCTTTAATAATGAACTTTTCTTTAATGTTTTGGTAAAAGAATAACTACAAGTGTTTGGGCTTGGACCTGAGAAAGGTCATAATCGTCATCACACTCATCCTCCGATAAATCCGGTCCAGCTGCAACGCCAAAATTAGGAGTGTTAAATAAATATCTGCATTGAGACATATATATATATATAGGTTCATAATCAGACGTACATTGTCCGTAGAAGAACTCTTCATCACTGCACTCAAAGTCGTCATCACTTGTGTCCGAATCCGAATCCGAATCCAAATCGCTTTCACTTTCAATCATTTCCAGCACCGGGAATATTCTCTCCTAAGTAGTGCATGTACATCAAATCTGGCTAATTATTCAATTTTCCCAGGTGATCGATATTAAATATGTCACAAGGATATGTATTGTTTCAGAGGTTTTTTTTTTTTTTTTTTTCCTGGTGGAATGGTCAGTTATTCTATTTAAGATAAATTAATTATGTAGTCCCGTACGTATTTGATTTGCATAATTCTAGTCTTATAAGTTTTGAATCGGTGCAAATTTGATCATGGGGAGCTTTCTGAATAATTCACTTACTCTCAAAATGCTATCGATATATCAATACAAATTATATTGATATAATATGCACACAATTTTCCACATAAAAACTGGTCAGAAGTCAATGTTCATTTTATTCTAAATATAACTTACCAGGTTAATTTTTATAGGGCTAAATATATTAATAATCAAACTAATAATAGGTTAAACAAGGAAATCAATCAAATGTACCCAAGTCAAACAAGACAATAAAATATATAACCAATATACCCAAACCAACATAGTTAAAGTCAAAGAAAACTCGACACAGAGACATGAGCTATTGATATTTTAAGCTATACCCCACCTTGAATTTTAGAGGACCGATCTTCTATTCTAAAGTTGTTTTTCATCTCCAATTTCAATCTCGAATTTTCGGTAAAATTAAATAAACAATATGTATTTTAATATAAATTGAATAAATAATATATATGTAGAAGAAATTAAAAAAAAAATGTACTAGAACATTACGAGATGAAATTGAGAAAAATAAAGGTTTCAATCCAAAAAGCCGAAGAAAGCCTCCACATATCGGAAATCTTGTGAAGTGACAAAATCATCATTTTTATTGTTTCGTAACTAAAAAAAGGAAACAAACACCACTTTTTAATTTATTTTTAAAATCACTAACGTGTGCCGAAAAATAATAATACTCCTAATTGAAAACTTGAAATAACAAAATGGGTCGAAATATATTTATATTAATTATTATAAATTAAAAGATGAATAATGGAAACACCTCTTCAAGTTGGTCCAACGTTGTTCTCCTCGTTCGTTTCCTCTGCTCCTCGTCCATTGCGATGTAATTCTCCTATTCCAATTTCCAGGGGAGAAATAATGACAAAAATGGCTTTGAAAGAAGGGTATATATACACACACATACATATATCTATATATAGTTATATACGTATACGTATAAACTGTCACTGCACGCAAACTTTCTGTCGAAAAGAAGCAATCCTTAACCATTTCGTCTCTTTCTTGTTTTCCAGATTCCACGTCGTCCCCTACGTTGGGTTAGTGAATTGTATTGCTTACTAAATTCGAAAATATATATTTTACCATATAATCTGTTGCAATTTACTTCATTGTTACTAAATTGTGTTGAAAGTTGTTTATGTAAGAATGCGCACTACTATCCATGTATAGGTACACCAATGCACTTAAACATTAATAGATTAGACATAAATCACACAAATTAAATTAACAAAAAATAGATTCACAATTTTCTCCTTAATCTTGTTAATTAGCACAAATATATCATACAAACAAACATAGCGAAATTACTCATATGTTAACATTTTTATACCTCATACTTAATTAATACTTTCAGCAATCTTCCGTTAATTGAACAGTAAACTGAACTCCTTATTTACTTGAACAACACTTATTATTAAAAACTAAAAAAAATTAAATATTCGCATATTACTTTAACACCGCAAATGTACGAGTTATCAAATGTAATAGAAGCGAGCAGTCGCATTCCATATAGACTAAGTTATTACTTTAAGTATTACGTACAATTATAATAATTATAATTTTATTTAGAAAACAAAATAAGGATGAAGAATTACAAACTAATTTAAATAAACAAAGAAATAAACTAAAATGGCTACGAAATAGTCCGAGAAAAAAAATGAGGAAAGAGATTCCAAAACATTGATTTCATTTAATAACTTCTCCTTTTACTATTAATTGAGTTCTATATTTCACTATCATATGAAAAAAAATCACATAATCCGTCTAACTTCTCTATTGGGACTCCTACATTTGTAAATTGAAAAATATAAACTAGCCACTCGTCAATCAATAACATGCAACTCAAATAGAACAGAAGATTAAAACCTTCACAAATCCCAGTACCTTCTTGGTATATCCACTCTCGTTTCAAGATGATATTAAAGACCTGTAAAGATACCGATCAAGTGCTAAATCATACATTCAAAATAAGATAACTCGACTATGATAGGGAATTGAAATATAAAACATCAATAAAAAGAAATTAAGAAATTATTGTTATAATAATTTACTACATGCCTCAAAATCAATGCGTTTATGGTTAAAGCAAAACTCATAGACATATTTGAATATTTTATAATCAAACTAAAGGTAAAGTACGAAAAGAAAGTTAAAATTGCAACGAATCTCTTAACTCGTCTTGCATTCTTGTTGATTTGCCTAGCGGATGGATGGATGATATTCGTCTCTATCTTATAGTCTTAGGACTCCCTCCTTGCATAGTATATATCTCGTATACGATATATTTTATGTCTATTTAGTTTTGGATATTCACGGGGTATTTTATGTATGTATAATATCCGCTCAATCAGTCATGTGTATAAAGGATATGTATACGCTCAAATCAATTCAAAATGAACTTACCCTATGAATTTGCTAAGCGTCTATCTCCACTGGTGCTCAAGGCACATGCTGATTAGTGAATCACATGTCTTATTAGGTTGTAATATAGGCTCTTTGTATAAAGTAGAGAAATATGGATAAAGTGACTTCGTATTAAACATATAAAAATAAAAATGTCCAAGAAATTCAAACTTACCCCTATTATAACACTTGAATCTTCTAACATCAAATTAAATAATCAACTCCACATCAACCCCAATACTAAGGCCTTTATAATGTAGACCGATCAAACCACTAAATTAAGATAAATGTAAAATATAAATAATATTTTTTTTCTTTTTCTCATTGATTTTATTTCTTTTCCTCGACTTTTCTAATTTTTTTATAGCGAATCAATAATTTTGACCCTATTTTATATACACGTACATTAGTTTCCCAACACCGATATACTTTATTTCACCTACATCGAGATGATCCACTCTCATCGATACATAAAATATCAAATTAGAGAGTATAATATAATCAAGATAAAACTATATTAATGTGATGAACAAAGAATAGACTAAAGTCTCAAACAAGATAATTAGAAAAATCTTATTTGTAAATATATACTTTATTTAAGAAGGCTTGAGAGACTATAAAAAAAACTCCTAAGATATTTGTCACACATCACACACATATTGGCCTCGACCAAAACTCAAGGCAAGTTCTATCCAACACAAATAATGAACGAATCACTCTAGAAATAACACAACAAGCATACGGAAATTCAAACCCTTAAGAGATCACAAGTTATCTCAAGTGAATATGACATTCGAATACTCCACAAGTTCAATAATTTATTATCAATTCTCGACTCCACTGCTGTACTCCCTAATTTTCACATCAAGCAACATAAAAAACCCTCAACTGGTCACATGATTCCAAACTTTCCACAAATCTTTATTAGACTCTCTAAAGAGTAAAAATCCAAATTAAAGAAATAAACGTTCTAAAATAATAAATTAAGTAATAAATATTTAAGCTAGGAGTAGCCTAAGAAATAATAATACGAAAAATAAGGAGATCAGCAGTAAAATAAGCAAAAGCGATGAGCAGGAAAAAGTGCTTGACTTTTATTCCTTAGATTCGGGTCGGATCGGCCTTGGCCGGATCCTTTTACAGGGGTTGTATCTCTCAATACAAGCTTCCTCTCTCTAAGACTCTCTATGTGTTTCTCTCTCTAAAAATAGGGGATCCTCTTCCATCTCTTGGAGAGGCTATTTATAGTTTTCTCCTGAAACTCTAACTAGACACCTGTCTCTTTTCTATTGGCTCATCAATTTTCTGCCCACATTTCCACCGCCTTTGTGCCGACCTCAACTAGTTTCCACCACCTTAGTGCTGACCTCAAATATTTTCCACCACCTTAGTGTTGATCTCAACTATATTCCACTGCCTTAGTGTCGACCTCAGCTATTTTCCACCGCCTTAGTGCCGACCTCAACTATTTTACTTGATGACTGAGCCCTGAGACGTCGGTCTAGTACTTTAGCTCGAAAATCTAAGCTCGGGAAGTGACCAAAAGTGAAAACCGAGGATACCACACACGTACTGGGGGAGCACCTCCTGCTCGGCGGGGTGTTTGGCGGCTTGTGCGGTTCTTGTTCGGTGGGGTGCTCGGCAGGGCTCAACGACTTAAGCGATTCCTGCCCGGGTTGCTCGGTAGGGCTCGATGGCTTGTGAAATTCTTTTTTGGCGGGGTGCTCGGCAGGGCTCGACGACTTGCGTGGTTCCTGCTCGGCGGGCTAATCAGTAGGGCTCAGTGGCTTGTGCGATTCCTGCTCGACTGGGTGCTTGGTAGGGCTCGGCGACTAGCACGGTTCTTGCTCGGCGGGGTGCCCTATAGTGCTCGATGACTTGCGCAGTTCCTACTCGTCGGGGTGCTCAGCAGGGCTCGACAATTTGTGCGGTTCCTGCTCCGCGGGCTTCTCGGCAGGGCTCGGCGGCTTGCACGATTCTTGCTTAGCAACTTGCGCGGTTCTTTCTCGGTGGGTCGCTCGGCTGGGCTTGGAAGCTTGTGCAATTCCTGCTCAGTAATTCCAGCTTGGCTAGTCAAAGGACCCCTCTACACGGTAGTCAAGGCTGTTAGTGCACGACAACCAAGGTCGCCAGCGGCACGGTAGTCGAGCTTGTCAGTGGCATGAAAGTTGAGCTCGTCATATAGTGGTACTCTCTATCACATTTGAGGTCGGCTTGGCGGACTTATTGGGTTGCCCGAATCAACTCGGCTCTGTTCTTCTCCTCATGGTATTCAGGACAATATCAACCATCAACAAGACCCTGAGTGCGGAGTTGGATACACGTAAGCAGGTTTGGACTCATAGAGTTCTGTTCATCCAAAGAACCGAGCTGGTCAAATCTCGGGGGTTTGGGTCCAATTAGCTCTGTTCCACAAGGAGTCTGACCGTTGCATCCTACGAGGTGACAACTTTTGCAAGATTTTATTTTCTTGTGCCTTTTGGACATTTGTGGGTCTTGATTCCCTCTCTCCTTTTATAAATAAGCCTCTCAGCCTCCACTTACTCCTCACCTTTCTTATTCCTCTTTATCCTCTCTTTGCTCCTAAGAATTTTTAGCAGTTATTCATCTTCATCCTCTCTTCGTCTCCTTGGTTCGGAAAAAATTTCCTTTGTTCCCCATTTGACCAGCTCCGGGGCCTCGATCATTTTTTATTTTCGAAGGTAATTTATCTTTTACTTGTTTTAAATCTTGATCATGTCTAATAGTACAGGTTACTCTATGAATGACTTCCGGGTATTCGAAAGAGCTAGCCAAGGTGGCGACTAGTTCCGATCCAAAACGATCCAGGGTTGCGTATTCGAGTTCAACAAATATGAGAGTTTTGGTGCGGGAGAAGTCTTTGGTCAAGGGCGTCCTTTTGTCTTCGAGCAATTTTTGAGTGATGACCACCAGCCCAACGGGTTTTCTCAGTATGGCTAGGGCCAACCATTTGGGCCCGGTGGGCAATTCAGGCAGGGTTGTGATTTCGGACTTTGGAGTGGTTTTACCCGGAACACCTCTACGCCTTAGTTAACCATCCCCAAAATGAGCAAATTGACGAGTCGGCTTGGGGGTGGAGTTTGAGCCTGGATCAAACTGGGGCAGCAAGCGATGATTTCGGGATTGGCTCGGATCAGCTTGAGCCCCTAGATGACCTCCCTGGTCAGGACTTCGTGACTGACGCTCGGCGAGCACCCTAGGCCAAAAAGTCTCAAACATCCAAATTCGTTAGGAGGTTGATCCCTCCTGAGACTTTGATATCTAGATCTACGCGACCCGGTGAACAGACCCCTGTAAGCCACTGGAAGAGACCATCCCCTCGCGATTGGGACATTACCGAGCTTGAAATAGCCATTGAACATAGTACTTTTGCACCATATTGTTCGAAAACAACCTTCATTTTGGGGTATCGTTTCCACTCCCCCAGCTTCTCACTGAAATTTCCAATGATCTGGGTTTGCCCATCTTCCAACTTCACCCTTTATCTGTAGATCAGATTTTGGGCCTATACGTGCTTTTCAGCCAGAATGGTTGGCCGCCCCCACCCTCAAAGAGCTCCGGTGGCTCTACATTTTTAAGGGGTTAGATGGGGTTAGGTCTGGGTTCTATTACGCTTCAGTTCGGAATGGCGAGTTCAAGCACCTCGTGATGGGGCTTCCCGATACTCTCCACACTTGGAAACCATTCTGGTTTCAGGTCGGGGGGATTGGCAAACGACGAACGCCGATGGATTAGCTCGACATTTCCCATTGAGCTCGTCGGGTCAACCAAATTGCATGATCTAGGATAATTGTATAACTTTTTGGGACGAACAGAGCGACTCCAGATGTCCAGCTCGCTTGCTTAGTTTCAGACATATTTTTACTGATCGCTACATTTCTATCTGTAGTGTTTTATCCCTTCTTCGATAGAACCATGTTTCTATCTGAGCTTGATAAGGCTTCGAAGTTATTGGAGAAGAACACAAAAACTACAAAAGAGGCCGACAGCTGGTGGCGGCGGGAGGAAGAAAAAGGCCAGCTCGTTCGCACCGTCCGCTCCTCCGGAGCCATATTCGACTCCTCATGTCGGCGAGGCAAACTCTCACCAAGAGCCCATCACTGTTGAGAATGAGGAGGAGATCGTTTCTGTAGGCCCACGTCCTCAACCAGTCCCTCAAGGGTATGATTATTTGGGGTGTTATGCTCCAAAAGTTTCTAACGTATCGGCCATGGGGTATCCCTTTTTTGAATTCTTGAACAGCGCCACTCATTGCTGGGGTCCTATTTTTGATAATTGGGTCTCGAATTCTGACGGGGACAACCAATTGGAGTTCTCAGAGATGAACCTTTGCCAATCCTTCGTTTCGATGAAGTTGGCACGCCGAAACATTTCTGATCTCCAGAGGGAACATGCTCGGCTTCAGCGGGACCATGCTGCTCTTCAAAATCGTCGAAGTGGCATTGACTTCAACTCGGCGGACCTTTTATGACCTGGATAGCCTGAGGGCTCAGCATGTTGAGCTACTAAAGTACCATGCTGAGCTGGTCGAGGCTCGCTCTCGAGAAGGGGAAGAGGCATATGCGAAGGGGAAGGTTCATGGGGCGAGGAGTACAAGAACGAGACCCTCACGCCGATGATGAGTTCCTCTTACCTGCCCGCCATGGATGAAGCCCTTCAAATGCTAAAGAATGGGGTCTCCATTGCTAACTTTGAGAAGCACATTGCGGAGAAGGTTTTGTAACACCCGCGTATCAATTGCATATTTTTTATATTTCTATTTATCGTCATGCATTAAAATATAATTTTAGTCCCAAGTTCGTCACCATAAACGATTTTATATTTTAATTTTAAATAGTCTAAGAACTCCATTTTAAACGTATTGATAGTTTGTTTATCAAATAAATTATATATCTCGACCTTTAAAACCATTATAACTTATTAATATTTTATTATTTAATTAATTATTATTTTATCAATCCTAATCCTATTAAGAATAGAATTTATAGTTTTTATTATTTTATCAATTTAATCCTTTTAGGAATAGGATTTAACCTTAACTATATATATATACGAAACCTCTTCTTCAATTTTTTTCACAACTTTCGTTCTTTATTTTTATACAGCCACAAACAACTAAACCCACGTTTCCAACTTTCAACACCACTCAATTTTCAATTTRTGCCTTACGGCCYCAAGAAACAAGGTAAAGATCATTCTTTGTCTTTCTAAAATTTTCTTCATAGAACAAAACCAAGTGACCCCAATTTCCAGCAGCCGATTCCTATCCTCACCATTGCTAACATCCCAATATCACAAACTCCAGACAAATTCCCAGTTGAATCCCCATCAAACCCCTAAAATTCAGGCCTGAACGCCGGCCTGCTCCTGGCCAGCTCGAGTCGCCGGCCGAACCGACCATGGTCGCGCCACCCAAACATATAGCGCCCAAAACCCAACCAGACATGGCCCGACCCACGAGAACCACCCAAAGTCAAGGCCCGAGTCGCAGTCCGAACAGCCACAACAACCACCACCAACCACAGACCCAACTAGCCGCGGCCCGTACACCATCACTTGCCGTCTCGGCTGAAACCCGCCGTTCGCCGTCGCCGATTTCTGAAATTTGGCAAACCCAAAATCCAAACCCCCAAACCGCCACGACCCGAAAACCCAGCAGCCCCACATGTTGAATCGCTGCCGTCGCCTCACCTGGCAAACGTCGTCGCCCTAATTGCCGTCGCCATCGCCGTCGTTTCGCCTGCAATGACCAAGGGAGGAGGGAGCTGGCCGATTTCTGATTTTGAACTGGAAAAGGAGAAGGTCCGTCCGATAGTACCCAAACCCAACCGAGCCACGCCTGGAGCAAGTAATCACCGGAAACCACCACTCGGAGCCGCTACAGGTCGCCGCCGCGAGTCGTTGCCGGAAGCTTTGCCCATCGCCGGTCTCGAACTGGAGTAGGAGAAAATAGGGGAAAGAAAAGACGGGTTCTAAAGATTGAAGGGATGAAAACCCTTATATGCCCAACCTTTTCACAAAATTTCCAGATTGACCCCAGAAGCTTTAACCCCTTTTTCGATTGACCCCCAGACCTTTGCCATCCTTTCAATTGAACCCTCAGCTTGCCAACAACCCCAAATTCAGCCCTCCAGATTATAAAAACCTCTACCCAGCCCCAGAAACTTTTATAAAACTACATTCCAGTCCATTTTTATTAATATATTTATTATTATTATTATTATTATTATTATTATTATTATTATGAATTTTTAAAATATGAAAAATACTAATTAAAAATATGCTTTTCTAATTGATTAGGTGACGAGCACTACGGGACGTAGGATTCAACCACGTGCATTTTACTCAACTTTCAACGACTTATTTACGAGGTAGGGACCACCGACTTGTCTTATGTTAAATTCTATGTGCTCAAATCTATGTGAAATGTATATCATGAAATTCGATGTTTATAAATTAATATAGCCGTGGACCGCAAAAGCTGGCCGTGACCGGGAAAAAGGGTCATCGGGTTTATCCCGGCGTGCTATATCCAATGATTAAAACCAGGGGCCTAAAGTGCCTATGACCGGGGAAAAGGGTCATCAGGGAAACCCGCCGCGTTTTAGCTGTGGTCAACTGTCTTCGACGTTAAAATTATGAATTATATGATTCAATGTGTTATTTTTGAGTTGTATAATTTTGCATGGGGTATGCCGGTGTAACTACTGAGCTAGTGGAAAGCTCACCCTATCATTAACAAATTTCAGGTTGAGGAGACCGAGCAACGAGTGACGTTGGAGGTGGATGATTAAGTAAAATTTTAATAACTTTAAATCTATGTCGATTTGACTTCTAGTTCTATTTATCAGTTGTCCACGTTTTATTTCAAAAGGTTATATATCAAAGTAGCACAGCGAAAGCGTGGGTGAAAATATATAAATATTGATATCCTTACTTTTATTTTTAAAGGATATGTGTTTATACTTTGGATATCTCTATTTAAATCCTACTTTCGGTTTATTTATTTGTTTTTGAAATGGGGCCTAAAAGTTTCATTATAAAAAGAGGGCCTAGAAGTTATGATTTCGAGGTGTTTCTTCTTAAAATTATTTTTAAATAGTAAAGTCCATATTATATTATATTATATTTTACCGTTTAAAAGAATGGATCGTTGCAAAGTGATTTAAACCCGAGTAGATTTTACTTTAAAATACTAATTAATAGAAATTTTATTATTTTCTTATTACTATTTCCGCTGCGTAACTCAAGGTTTTATAAAATTCTCTATTTTCTTTTGATTTTACAATTCTATATTTACGTAACGCTAAATCTACTTTGTTTGATTTTAAAATACAAAAATATATATTGATTTTATCAAAATCGGGGCGTTACAGAGTGGTATCAGAGCGAGCTCGTTTCTGTAGACTCGTTCATTTTTATTTTGAAAGATTTAAAAGAAAATAGTACTATAACCATCCACGTTCGTCATATCTTGCCGGGTTCCCCAAGGTAAACAATTAATTACATTATTTCATTTCATTAATTTATGACTCCATTAAATAATTTTTCACAAATTCGCATTCGTACGATTAGCCCATTGTTTATTTGACTTCTAAAAATTATGCATTTTGTTTTATCAAGATCATTATTTCAAAATTTATATTTTTTCATGTCAAGGGTACACTATTTTAAAATTCATATTTTTATATCATGGTGCATAATTTCAAAAATCCACAGTTGCATGTCATGATCACACAAAATTTTTTCACATGTTTTATATTTACAAGTCATGCATGATTTTATATTTGAAATGAGTTCGGGGAAAAATACCCAAATATTGACATTTCGGGTAAGTGTAGAATTTTGAGGACAAAATTTTTCTAAGTGGAGTAGGTTGTAACACCTGCGTATCAATTGCATATTTTTATATTTATATTTATCATCGTGCATTAAAATATAATTTTAGTCCCAAGTTCGTCATCATAAACGATTTTATATTTTAATTTTTAATAGTCTAAGAACTCTATTTTAAACGTATTGATAGTTTGTTTATCAAATAAATTATATATCTCGACTTTTAAAACCATTATAACTTATTAATATTTTATTATTTAATTAATTATTATTTTATCAATCCTAATCCTATTAAGAATAGGATTTATATTTTTCATTATTTTATCAATCCTAATCCTTTTAGGAATAGGATTTAACCTTAACTATATATATATACGAAACCTCTTCTTCAATTTTTTTCACAACTTTCGTTCTTTATTTTTATACAGCCACAAACAACTAAACCCACGTTTCCAACTTTCAACACCACTCAATTTTCAATTTCTGCCTTACGGCCGCAAGAAACAAGGTAAAGATCATTCTTTGTCTTTCTAAAATTTTCTTCATAGAACAAAACCAAGTGACCCCAATTTCCAGCAGCCGATTCCTATACTCACCATTGCTAACATCCCAATATAACAAACTCCAAACAAATTCCCAGTTGAATCCCCATCAAACCCCTAAAATTCAGGCCTGAACGCCGGCCTGCTCCTGGCCAGCACGAATCGCCGGCCGAACCGACCATGGCCGCACCACCCAAACATATAGCGCCCAAAACCCAACTAGACATGGCCCGACCCACGAGAACCACCCAAAGTCAAGGCCCGAGTCGCCGTCCGAACAGCCACAACAACCACCACCAACCACAGACCCAACTAGCCGCGGCCCGTACACCATCACTTGCCGTCTCGGCCGAAGCCCGCCGTTCGCCGTCGCCGATTTCTGAAATTTGGAAAACCCAAAATCCAAACCCCCAAACCACCACGACCCGAAACCCAGCGGCCCCACATGTTGAATCACTGCCGTCGCCTCACCTGGCAAACGTCGTCGCCCTAATTGCCGTCGCCATCGCCGTCGTTTCGCCTGCAACGACCAAGGGAGGAGGGAGCTGGCCGATTTCTGATTTTGAACTGGAAAAGGAGAAGGTCCGTCCGATAGTACCCAAACCCAGCCGAGCCACGCCTGGAGCAAGTAATCACCGGAAACCACCACTCGGAGCCGCTACAGGTCGCCGCCGCAAGTCATTGCCGGAAGCTTTGCCCATCGCCTGTCTCGAACTAGAGTAGGAGAAAATAGGGGAAAGAAAAGACGGGTTCTGAAGATTGAAGGGATGAAAACCCTTATATGCCCAACCTTTTCCAAAATTTCCAGATTGACCCCAGACCTTTGCCATCCTTTCGATTGAACCCTCAACTTGCCAACAACCCCAAATTCAGCCCTCCAGATTATAAAAATCTCTACCCAGCCCCAGAAACTTTTATAAAACTACATCCCAGTCCATTTTTATTAATATATTATTATTATTATTATTATTATGAATTTTTAAAATATGAAAAATACTAATTAAAAATATACTTTTCTAATTGATTAGGTGACTAGCACTACGGGACATAGGATTCAACCACGTGCATTTTACTCAACTTTCAACGACTTATTTACGAGGTAGGGACCACCGACTTGTCTTATGTTAAATTCTATGTGCTCAAATCTATGTGCAATGTATATCATGAAATTCGATGTTTATAAATTAATATAGCCGTGGACCGCAAAAGTTGTCCATAACCGGGGAAAAGGATCATCGGGTTTATCCCGACGTGCTATATCCAATGATTAAAACCAGGGGCCTAAAGTGCCTATGACCAGGGAAAAGGGTCATCGAGGAAACTCGCTGCGTTTTAGCTGCAGTCAACTGTCTTCGACGTTAAAATTATGAATTATATGATTCAATGTGTTATTTTTGAGTTGTATAATTTTGCATGGGGTATGTCGGTGTAACTACTGAACTTGTGGAAAGCTCACCCTATCATTAACAAATTTCAGGTTGAGGAGACCGAGCAACGAGTGAAGTTGGAGGTGGATGATTAAGTAAAATTTCAATAACTTTAAATCTATGTCGATTTGACTTCTAGTTCTATTTCTCAGTTGTTCACGTTTTATTTCAAAAGGTTATATATCAAAGTAGCGCAGTGAAAGCGTGGTCGAAAATACATAAATATTGATATCCTTACTTTTATTTTTAAAGGATATGTGTTTATACTTTGGATATCTCTATTTAAATCCTACTTTCGATTTATTTATTTGTTTTTGAAATGGGGCCTAAAAGTTTCATTATAAAAAGGAGGCGTAGAAGTTATGATTTCAAGGTGTTTTTCCTTAAAATTATTTTTAAATAGTAAAGTCCATATTATATTATATTTTATTTTACCATTTAGAAGATGGATCGTTGCAAAGTGATTTAAACCCGAGAAGATTTTACTTTAAAATACCAATTAATAGAAATTGTATTATTTTCTTATTACTATTTCCGCTGCGTAACTCATGGTTTTATAAAATTCTCTATTTTATTTTGATTTTACAATTCTATATTTACGTAACGCCAAATCTACTTTGTTTGATTTTAAAATACAAAAGTATATATTGGTTTTATCAAAATCGGGGCGTTACAATTGTGGAGTATGGAATGGGAGGAGAGGACGATGATATGGATGATGAGCTTGGCGATTGGAAGGAGGGCGATGATGAGGATGGCGGCGGTGACTAGATTGTGTGTTGGTTTAGTTGTTTTTCTGTTCTTTTGTTAGCGCGTCACTTTTGGGCGGCTTGTTTTTATTTCGATCATACCGTCACTTTTGACTGGCCGATCTCGATGTACTCGAACTATCAACTCATTTGAAATCATGGAGGCTCGTTCTGTTCGTTCGATTCATCCTTCGTTATATTTTTCCTTTGGTAAATTTATTTCCGGGTAGCTTTCTTTTTTTTGCAATTTTAGCTTGGCAGCTTATATATATATATATACACACACACACACACACTCACATACATACATACATACATACATACATACATACATACATACATACATACATATATACATACATACATACATACATACATAAATACATACATACATATTGCCTTTTATTTTAGCTGACCTGGTTGGTCCGGCTTGGTCCAATGAGCTCGGCATTTCTGAGCTCGGAATTTTTTGAATTCTCTCATTTTTGTGTTGGTCTGATTGGTCCGACTTGGGCCGACGAGCTCGGTATTTTGAGCTCAGAATTTTTTAGAATTTGCTCTTTTTTAAGTTGGCCTGATTGGTCAAAATTATGCCGAGGAGCTCTACTGATCACATTTGAGCTCGACATCTTTGACTTCATATTGTCGTGGTTTGTTGTTAACCTGATTAGTCTAGCTGATGCCGATGAGCCCGGCTTACCAAATTTGAGCGCGATAGTTGGAGCTTGGTGGCTCGAAAGTCTATCGGGCTTTATCTGGGGTTGATTTATTCTTTGTGGTTCTTTTACGTAATTGATTGTCGGCTCGACATGTTTTAATGTCAGCTCGAATTTTTTATTTTTTGGTGGCTCTTTAGCTTAAGATATTCCTAGCTCTTTTAGGAGTTTTTTCGTGGTGCCTTGAGTTGGCTTGTATTTTTATGAGGTCATCATTTTTATACTTCTTTAATGAGCTAAGTTGTTCTAATGATATCTTCGTGGGTGAGGTTGAACTAATGAGGTCGGTCCATCATCCTTTTATTTGACCTGATTCGGTTGAAATAGATTATGTGAGTGAGGTCGGCTCCATGAGTCCAACAACCCAGCTCTTTTTACTATTGACCTTGTTGGTCTGTATTCAAAATGAGGGTGGCGTAATTTTTCTTTAAAACTTGCTCTGCGTTCATTGTGAGAAAAGAAGAAATGAGTACTTTGTTGATACTGTTTCTTTAGGTACACAACATTCCAGGGATCCGTGAACTTCTTCCCATCTAAATATTCTAGGTGGTAAGCCCCATGCTGGAGAACTTCTGATACTCTGAACGGTCCTTCCCATTTTTGTTTGAGAGGACTTTTCTTTGGTCCGAAGATGCGCTTGAGGACCAGGTGACTGGCCTTGAAGGTTATTTCTTTCACTTTCGAGTTGTAATAACGCTCACTCCACTACTTGTAGATTGCGTTTTTTAGTTCAACATCAATTCTTTTCTCTTCGAGGAGATCGAGTGCAGCTGGGCATGCAAAATCATTTCTTTCTTCCTCGAAGTGTGCTATTCGGTAGGATGGCATGCCGATCTCGACTGGTATAACTACTTCTGATCCAAAGGCGAGGGAGATTGGGGTTTCATCTGTGGATGAGCGGTGGATTATTTTGTACGACCATAAAACACCGGACAGCTCTTCTGGCCAATTGCCTTTCAGGTCTTCCAAATTTTTCAATGTGTATTTGAGGTTTTTGTTAATCGCTTCTACCTGTCCATGTGATTGAGGGTGGTATGGTGTAGAGAAGTTGTTTTTGATATTCAGCTCTCCAAAAAATATCTTGAATCTTTTGTTGTCGAACTGTCTGCCATTGTCGGATATTATTGAGAGTGGCACACCGAACCTAGATATGATAGATTTCCAAATGAAATTGATGATCTTCTGGTCAGTTATGGATGCCAATGGCTCGGCCTTTGACCATTTGGTAAAGTACTGCACCGCAACAACCACATACTTGACTCCTCCTTTTCCCTTCCACAGTGGGCCGATCAGGTCAATTCCCCATTTGGTGAATGGACATGGTGAGTATATGGAATTAAGGTATTATGCTGGAGAGTTGATCTAGGATGAAAATACTTGGCATCCATCACAATGACAAAAAGAATCTGCAAATTAAGGGGGGAAAATAAGAGGGGAAACGGAAAGAGAAGAGCAGTGGCAGCTCCAGCCCATTTCCATCGCTGAGTCACTGAAAGTCATGGATGCCTCGCCCTATAACAAGAACGAGGACCAACCGCCATAGCCATGGATGCCCTCAACTCCGACCAGCAAAATAGATTCAGATCCAAAACGGAAACTGAGCCCACAACCCAAAAATTGCGAAGCTAGCATCAACTCTCTGCGCTGCCTCCTCCGCCGCATGCTCTCCTCACACCGTCGTCTGCTTGCTCGATCTCTCCATCGTTGTGCACGCCACCTATGCGCAGTGTGAGCGTATTTGAGTGAAGGCAATGGGAAAAATAGGAGATTCCAATTGATTCATGTGGAAAAGGTTTTGGGGATTCTAGAATTATACATCACCGTTCATCACACAGAAAAGGAAAAATAGAAACAAAAAAAAAGAGATAAAAGGGAAAATGTAAAAGAGAAAAAAAAAACCATAAAATAAGGAAAAGGGGCAAAATGGGTAAATGGCAGTTTTGTTTATCATTTAGTTTTTGAAAATAAAGAAAAAATGATAAGAAAATAAATAATCACGCCACATCAACGTTCGGGCCAGATCAGGATTACTTTGTACTTTATTTGATAATTTAGTCAACTTAGTGGATGCGTTTTGATAGTGGACAATATGATGATACTTTTTTGGAAAATGGACAATATAGTGGACTAAAAAAATAATTTTCCCGTGTTCTGTGATACTATTAACATGTTCCATGATACCTTTTACATGTTTTGTGGTACTAAAAGAAAAAAAAAACTAAATCATATATACAAAATACAGAAAATGAGTATGTGTAGTGTTTTGTGATATTATTAACATGTTCCATGATACTTTTAACATGTTTTGTGATACTTGGAAAAAAAAACCTAAACCTAGTTTCAAAACTCATAAAACACACATAATAGATGAGTAAGAATAACGCAAAATAAAAATTAATCGAAAAGAAATAAGTAAGAAAAACCTAAACCTAGTTTCAAAACTCATAAAACCCACATAATAGATAAGTAAAATAACACAAAATAAAAATCAGCCGAACAGAAATAAGTAAAAAATAAAATAAAATCATATACACAAAGAGTGCGGATATACGCACCCCAGAATTTTATGAGTTCACCCCGATTGATAAGAACACCCCAAAACATTTTAAAATATACTTCTTTTTACTAAATTAACCCCAATAACACCCCATTTTACCCCTCATATATTATAATAAATAATATAATAAACTAAATAAAATAAAAAAGAATAATAAGAAAACCAAAAGAAAAAAAAAAGGAAAGAAAAGAGAGAAGGGAGCGGGCAAAAGA
The DNA here is from genome assembly GCA_014905375.1 of Phtheirospermum japonicum. Taxonomy (NCBI): domain Eukaryota; kingdom Viridiplantae; phylum Streptophyta; class Magnoliopsida; order Lamiales; family Orobanchaceae; genus Phtheirospermum; species Phtheirospermum japonicum. Next base: position 26,847 of record BMAC01000292.1, on the reverse strand, counting down.
AGAAATTCGCAGAGAAGAAAAAGAGGAGAAAGAAGAGCGGAGAAATTTGTTCATTGAGAGGAAGAATGGAATGGGGTGAGTCATCAAACGCGAGGGGTAAGTTTTTCATTTGGTTTCATTGAATTATTTAGGTTAGGGTTTAAAGTTTTTGAAAGAATTTGCAATGGTCGTTCGAAGATGTTCGATTTTGGTTCGTAGAACAACAGCCGTATGTTCGGCTAATAAATTCGAACATATAACATATGTTCGTGAATTCCAATCGAACAGTTTCAGCCAGGAAAGTTGCAAGCGATTACGTTCAAAAATTTTGTTCGAACACATAATCTATGTTCGAAATTTATTTCCGAACATAGCCCCTTTGTTCGAAAATTTCTGCCGAACAAAGTTAATGTGTTCGAACAAAGGTTTCGAACATAACGTTCAGTTATTATTTTCAAACACAACAGAAATTCAGAATCGATAAGAATGCTTATGTTCAGTTACTAAATCTAATTTAAGGATGCTTGATGAAATTATGTTCTTGCTATTTGACTTGAATGGATTACTTGTTGTTGGTTGCTTATTGTTTGGTTGGGCTATGTTCTGAAAATCGGTTATTAACCCCAAGGGTTTGTGGCTTTTTTTCTACCAAATTTCATGTTTAGAATCGATTAAGACGGCCTTAAAAAAATTCGCGACGGTACACCAAAACTGAAATGGAACATATATTTCAAAATTATTGATACATGATCAATATATACTAGTAGCTAGTACTAATAAATTTTTGTTCATTTCTCTTATTTAATTTGTGTTTTTTTGGCCAATCATCCGTTGATGAAGGAGATGCGGAAGGACTCAGAAGAAGACCGACGACATCGATTAGAAGGCAACGAGGTCGGGGCTCATCAGATCGGGGGCAAAGAAATATTGATTCTGGAAAATGTTCAGTGGTGGATTTAAGGGTCGAGGATAATGTTCTTGGTGTTATGATTTATGGTTGTTGAATTGTTATCTGGGTTCATTATTTCTGGATGTTTGAACATGTAATTGGATGTTTATTACTTTCTTGTTTTGTTTGATAGTTTAGCTTGTATTCTGTTGGATTGTTCCGTACTTGTTTTGTTGCAATGTTAATTGTGTTTGAATGTTTATTACTTTCTTGTTCTGTTTACTACCTTGTGTTTTGAATGTAAGTTTCTTGAATTATTTTCAAAATCTGTACTGAGGAGAGAGGTGTTCGAAGCTCATGGCTGAACCTTTAAAGGATGTTCGAAAATTATTTTCGAACATGTATGATATGTTCGAAATTTTTGCCCGAACACTATGTACATGTTTGAAAATATATTTCGAACATGCATAAGATGTTCGAAATTTTCCTTCGAACATGTTCAATATGTTCGGCCATAAATTTCGAATATAGGTAAATTGTTCTTGAAAACCAGGTCGAACAGAGTCGCGATTTTCAGCCCAAAAAAAGTAATATACAAAAAAAAAAAAAAAAAAGATGTCAACAACACTCACATTAGTCATCTTGTTCGTATCAATATCCATCATTCTTAAAGGTTGTAACGTGGAATTGCTGTTAAGTATTGAGAAAGGTTTTTGATGAAGTAGAAGTACGTAGGTTTTGGTGAAGCAGAAGTACGTAGGTTTTATCATACGTAGGTTTTATCATATAATATATATATATATATATATATATATATATATATATATATATATATATATATATATAATATATAATTATATAAATTCTATTTTTTCCATTTTAATTAATATTGTAAGTAAGGTTATTTTTGTCTTTTTAATTAGGGTTATTTTTGTCTAAAACCACTTGGGGTGACTCATAAAATTGTGGGGTGCGTATATCCGCGCCCATACACAAAATACAGAAGATGAGTAAGTGTATGTATTCAAGGATTGAAACATGGAAAATCTCATAAAAAATGAAAGAAAAATACCTTCAATATTGAAAGCCTTAAAAACGACATTAAATTAGTGCAAATTTAAGCTTTGAAATTTGCAGGCTATCAATTTTCAATTCGCCGGCTATAAGTTTAATTTTTGTTCTCGAACATCCTTCAACGTTGGATTTACACAAGTTTGATATCGAAATTGAGAAATGAAGTTGCTTAGATTTCCTGCGGATTTTAGCTTGAAATTCGAAAGAATTCGTTTGAAGGTTTTGGCTTGAAACTCGGAATAATCCGTTTAAAGGATTTTGAAAAGAAACTATGAAAGATTTTTGCAAGAAACTCGGAAGGATTTGCCGCGGATTCGAAGGAATGATGTTTGAGTCCGTTGGAATGTTGCGGATCTGAATGTATAGGGGTGCGCAAGGTCCTGGTGGGTAGACGTGTTGAACCAGTTATTAACCGGTCGATTAATTAATCGACAGTTAATTTAATCGGTTTTTGCTTAACCGTAACCTAACCGGCTGAGAAACAGTTAAGGTTACGGTTAAACCAGTTAACCGGAACACCGGTGGTTAACCGCCGATTTTTTATTTTTAAAAAGCAGTCGATCGACAACTGGATCGACTGAAGGACAGTGACTTTTAGTTTTGCGAAGGCAATAGATTAGGCAGTCGATTGACTGAAATTCTTTCGATCGACTGCAACTCAGTCGATCGATAGGCAGTCATTCGACAGAAAAGCAGCCAATCGACTGCATTGCAGTCGATCGTTTTTTTTTTTTTGAAAAAAAATAAGTTTAAAAAAAGAGGACTTGATTTTAATTCTAATATTAAAAATTAAAATTTAAACTCTTAATATTAGAAATAACTTGCCTACGTATCCTCATAAATGAATTACGTAGTTCGATTTATTTTTTGGAAAAAATAAGTTAAAAAAAAGAACTTGAGTTTAATTCTAATATTAGAAATTAAAATTAAATCTTAACTCTTAATATTAGAGTTAAATTGCCTACGTATCCTCGAAAAGGAATCAAAGTCTATGTAGTTCTTATACTTACCTCACTTACCTACTTACCTATTTGTCATTGTCGTTGCTTCCTGAAGTGGTATCGTAATAGTTGCTCTCTTCACCTTCATCCAATTGCATTTCTTGTTCTCGCAATTCGGCTTTCACCCAATCGTTCATCAATATTTGATTTTCAAGATCTTTGGCTATTAAGGTAGACCGATGCTCATCTAACATATAACCTCCCGTGCTGAAGGCCTGTTCAACAGAAACTGTTGAAATAGGGACGACAAAAACCTCCTTGGCAATCCTAGAGAGTGTAGGAAAAATACTGGCCACTTTCGGCCAAAACTGCACAAGATCTTTAGTAATACCATCGGGTTTTTTTGAAACCGAAGTCGGTTCAAAAGCCCCTAAATAACTGTCTAATTCCATTGATCGACTAGCACTAGCCCTTTACCGTTTTTGCTTAGTATACTTAATTATACTCATATATGGGGCTAGAGATTGTCGAGAGTCGTTGGGTCTTGTATTAAAAGTGATGGGGGAAGGGGAAGGGGAAGGGGACACATTAACATCACTAGAAGATGAAGATTGATTATAATCATTAAAAACTTGTGTTAAAGATTGGCTTGCTTCGTGAGCAACACTAAGAGGTCTAGGAAATTCAATATTTGAATCTTCTAAAAATGGGCCTCATGCATCGTAATAAACTTTAAGTAAATTTTGTAAACCCTCCATCCGATAATTCGGGTCTAAAATTTTTGCAATCATAAAAACGTCGAGAATGTACAGAAAATATTTGATCCATTTACTCAACATACTAGCAATACATTCACCTAATTCAGAGTTATTGAGTAAAGCATTACTAACAAGTACAATTTCAATACATCGATCAACAAGTAGTGAAGAGGTAGGATAATAAACACCGGATAAAGTCACGGTGGCGTCGTTAAAAGTTTTTAAAAGGGACATCATATTATAACAATCATCCCACATATGCGAAAATAAAACAAAATCGACATCTTGATTACCAAAAAATGCACACAATGCATCTCTATATTGATAAGAATCATTAAGCAATTTATAAGTAGAGTTCCAGTGAATTGGCACATCATTTGAAAAAAAATTTAGATGCAAATCATTGGTTCGGCGAAATTTTTGCCATTTTTTTTGAAGCGAATCGCGGGAACGTAGATAATATATAGCACTCCTAATCGGTTTAATTTTAGATTTAAAAAGAGTTAAACCATCTTCAACATTTAAATTCAAAATATGACAAATGCATCTAATATGAAAAATTTTGCCGCCAATAGCGGATTGACAAAAAGTTTTTAACAAATCTAAACTAGCCGTATTAGCGGCGGCATTATCAAATGAAATTGAAAAAATATTGTTACCTAATAGATACACGGACAAAATAGTGGCTATTTTGCGCGAAATATTCACCGCCGTATGCTGACTATCAAACTTTCTATATGCAATTAAACGTTTTTGCAAAGTCCAAGAATTATCAAACTATCAAATATTGAAATCAAATTCAATTAATACTCACCGGCCATTTTTTCAATATCGCGAGTCAATTTATTTCGTGAAATCCTAGTGTTAGATAGATTAAATGCACCCCTAGTATAATTTTCATAATGACTACTATGAGCATGATTAAAAGAAAGATTCAAAACGGAAATAAATTCTGCAAGAAACTTTTGATGACCACTTTCGATTTCCACGCCGTATTTGTCGGGATGCTTCACTACAAACAAATCCGGCAATGCTGACGGCCAAATCCGTCAAGATTCCGTCAGTATATGAAATACTGACGGATAATGGCCGCCAGTATTTTTGTGGTCAGGATTCCAGTATCCTGACGGCCTTAAAGTAACCGTCAGAAATACTGACGGCTTGCCCGTCAGTATTTTTAAAATATTATGAAAAAAAAAAATTGAGCGGGCCTAGCCCAACCCACAACCCCCTCTAACTTGTGTTTATTTAATACCCCACATGTGGCATGGGTGGGATTCGAACCCCAGACCTCTTGCAAATAGAGGAGTGGTGTTACCGTCTCGCCAAYTCGATTACTTMTTAGAAATTATATACTTTTAATATATATTAGATATATAAATTAAGTTATAAATTATAATTATAATTAATTATATTATATTTATAAATGTTGATTATATTTATGAATAATAATATATAAATGCATAATATTATTATAAATATATTTATAAATAACTATATAAATATATATATTTTATAATTATTTATAAATAATTATAATATATATATATATTTATTATATATTGTATATAAATAATAATATATTATTATTATAAATATATAATATTATTTATAAATATATAATTATTATATTATATTTATAAATGTATAATTTATATTATATTATATTTATAAATAATTAATTAAATTATAAATATATAATATTATTTTATATGTATTATAATTATAATATTATAATTTATATTTTAAATAAATTGCTGACGGCTTGCCCGTCAGCATTATTTTTTTATTTTTATTTAATAATTCTGACGGGTTTAGGCCGTCAGCGTATATATATATATATATATATATATATATATATATATATATATATATATATATATATATATATATAAAATTAAAAATTATATGATGACGGGCAAGGCCGTCAGCATATATTATTTTTGGTTTTTTTTTAAATTAAAAATTATTTCCTGGGGGGTTAGCCCGTCAGGATAATTACTCGGGATAGATTCCCGCTCGATTCCTGCGGGGATGCTGACGGGGATAGTTGCTGACGGCCAGGGCCGTCAGGAAACCCGCCAGCATAGCCGGGTTTTTTTGTAGTGCTTCTTCTCTATGTGGTATTTGAGCGACCCGTGGCCTCTATTATTTTTAGAACCGAAGGCTAATGAGTCGAACAATAATTGCATTGGCGCTCGAGACTCGTTGTTGATCGTCTTTTTTATGAAATGCAATCGAAAGATGGGGGAAATAAATCCCCTCGGTTTTGATTGACACGGTGGTATATGATCCGCTCCCTCCTCATCTTCATCCAAATTGACGGCGGCCGACGTTTCTGTTTCGTCGGAGTTAGGTAAATTCTATTCAAAATTGGTTTGATTTTGCGAGTCGAAGTTGATTTGATTATATAGGTTCTCATTTTCCTCCGCCGTCATCTCGTCGGAAACATTATCTCCGGCAGCGGCTGAAGATTGTCATCGAGATCCTCGACCTCGACGAGAAGAGGTTGGAGTGTTGGTATTGACATTACGAGAAGAGCTTGCCATAGTAATATTATAAAAAGAGAATTAAGAATATTAAGAATATTATTGATATTATTTTTGGAACAAATTAGCAACTTGACTTGAAACTTGAAGATACAAGAGAAGAAGAAGAATAAGTAGAGATGAATTGGTGTGAGATTTGGTGTTGGGAGTGGGATATTTATAGGTGTCAAAATGTGTTAAAAAAAGATTTTTTTTTTTTTTTTTGAAAAACTAGCCGTTTAACAGCGGTTAACCGGCAACAACTAGTTTCCCATTCAAATTTCGGTCGTTGATCATCAACGGCTAATCCAGTGACCAGTCGATCGACTGGTCGCTTTTTTTTTTTTTTTTTTTAATTCCGGTTAACCGGCGGTTACGGTTAGCCGGCCAGGTTAACCGTAATCTAACCGCCGACCACTGGTTGACGGTTATGGTTATAACCGTGGACCGTCGGTCAACGGTTAACTGTAACCGATTATTAACTGGCGGTTAACCGGTTAACCTTTACCGGATCAACGCGTCTACTGGTGGGTGAGTTAATTCTTGGGTCGGTTTAATTTGAATGGATACGGGTGGATGAACATGGGTTAAATGGATACAAATATAAAATGGTAAAATGTGGTTTACGGTGAAATCGGTCTCATTCAACTATTTGCCAATGAAAGAAACTAGAATTCAATTAGGAGAAAATCTATTTTTTGAATATGGTTAGATATTTTTAATTGTTTACTATTATTTTTTCTTCCATAAATAAAAAGATATATGAATTCTTTTTATTCATAACCATTTAAGTAAATATAAAATTAAGAAAATAGTAAATTTACCTAAAACTCCTTTATTAAGGATATGAAATTATATTCTTTTATTCTGGTGCACATTATAAATTGTCTTCAAAGAGCGCAATCTTCCCCGCTAAGCAGGAATTTAATGCCTTTTTCTTGTAAGACGGAAATTGTTTTTACTTGTAGACTAAGTTTCAAAATTGCCAATAATTCGTTCCATGTATCCAGAACGTACGCATCTCTAGTTTTTCTGTGAGTCCAAATTCGTCCTTCCTTTTTAATTAGCCCTTACATAATTTATTCGTAAATCAAATTTTTTTAATATAATTGTTTCCGTAACTTTAATCCCGTATAAGATTTTTTAGACTAATCCCATATATATAATTGGATCGTACAAGGTATATGAAATCACCATAACCGCGTTCTCCAATCAATTCTCCACGTCACACAACATTTTACGCGCTTGGGTTTTGGATTAAATTTTAAAACCTAGGAAAATCACTGTCGGTTCCTTGTACAAATCAAATTAAAAGAATTAAAAATCGTAAATTTTCCAACTTCCTTTCCCCCCTCTGTCTATAAATATAGGAGAAACGCGTTCAAACTCCCATACAAACACGACCCTTCTGCTAGCCAGCCGCAACCTTTTTATGTCACTTATATATCATATATTTTCTATCCGATGGTGACTGGATTAAATCAAGATCTTAGCGATGATTCGAAAAGCCAGCTGTGTGTGCCCGACGATAATCTGGAGGACTTAGATTTTTTCCCCAACTTCTCAGACGATTTGATTCAACTGGTAGCTACAGACGAACAAGAGTGTTTTAATACTTTGGATGAGGATTTGTGGAAAGCTTTCGAGACCTTGCCCGAACCCCCACAAAACTCTTGTAAACGAAAGAGACAAGAAATCGCCCCGTGCGAACAAGAAACCAAAAAAGTCTCCTCAAAGCCAAGGACTTGCTTATCATTCTCAGTGGAGAGAAGGAGATGCAGCCATTGTTTATCATTCTCAGTGGAGAGAAGGAGATGCAGCCATTGTGATGCTGAAAAGACCCCTCAATGGAGAGAGGGTCCAAATGGTCCAAAGTCATTGTGCAATGCCTGCGGGGTAAGGTACAAGTCTGGCAGGTTGGTGCCCGAGTATCGGCCAGCCGCCAGCCCTAGTTTTGATAGTAGAAAGCATTCAAACTTTCATAGGAAAATAATTCAGAAGAAGGTAAAGGTATGGCAGGATGATGAAGGAGAAGTCTTAAATAGTTAGTTTTGTCATTATTGATTTTATTATTAGGGTTTTTTAGCAAGGGGTTTTATATATATATTGACAAGTCTTGAATTGTTAGTTTGTTAATATTGAACTAGACTTAATTTAATTTATTTATTTATTTAGATGTTTTATATTCTTTTATTTATTTATGTTTATTTGTTATTTTATTGTAATTTAGTGGGAAAATTATTATTTTTGTTCAATTATATTGATTAATTTCCAAAGATGATAAGCACAAATCACAATTTTTCATTCCTTTTAACATTTAAAATTAAATAAAAAAAAATAATAAGATAATAAATAATCACGTCACATCAGTATTTTGGGCCCTAAGATGATAAAAATGAGCTTTTTAAAATAAATTTGTCAAGTTAGTGTTCTTGTTTTGATGGTGGCCAATATCACATGTATTTTTCTCAAAGTGTTCATTATATTGTACTGGAAAAAAAAAAAAGAATTCCTAATTTAATCGCAAGAATTCCTAATTTAATCGCAGAGTTTGAAGGTCCAGTTCTATTTTGGTTCGATAAAAAAGTTGTGCTATCATTGGCTATTTACGGCAAATTAGATAGTGCATGGTGCGCCTTATTTTTACTTTAATATTGCGTTTGATTAATATGGAATGGATGTTGCGTGTATTTAATACGTATGTTATATACGATAAATCTAGATGTGTCGTGTAATAAATATGATTGTATTATATTAATTTTTTATTTTAAGAAAACTTAAAATATTGTTATAATGTATTTTGATAAATACGTATGTTTGGTATTAAATATCACTATAAAAAATAGTATTTTACCTAGGAGAAACCCCTCGCACTACAAAAAAAACACAGTTTTCCGAAAAAAATTTCCCTCGGTTTTTTGAGAAATCGAGGGAAAAACTGAGGACAACGTCCCCTCGGTAAAATTTTTCGAAGAAAAAATTCCCTCGGAAATATCTTCCGAGGGGAAGTCCGAGGGTCAGTCCCCTCGGTTAAATCCAGTCGACGACCCTCGAAAAAACCGAGGGCAAAACCGAGCGTCCAGTGCTCTCGGAAAATCGAGGGTTAACGGCCGTTATTGGGACTCGGAGGAGTATAGTGTTCTTGAGATACGGAACGTTTTTTTTCCGATGATCGGGGACAAGTACGGGAAGGTTTTGAACGAGTATAAGCAGTATGCAAATTCTCATCCTGGTAAGCTGCATCGAAACGTTAACGAGGAGCTCTGGAGGTAATTGATTCTGTTATATATTTTCTTATTAAATTAGAATTTTTTTTACTTATAATAGATAATTTATAACACATTATATATCATGCGTCTCAACTAGGGCTTGGACGGTCGAGTGGGAGAAGCCCGAGAATAAGGCCAGATCCGAGCAGTGCAGCCTGAACAGGAAGAGCGAGCGTGCTGGGCCGGGTACCGGGATGTCGAAGCACAGGGGGGGAGCTAGATCTAATATCGATTATGCTCTGGATATCGTAAAGTAATTTTGGAATATAATAATATATTATTTATTTGTTTAATTTTAATGTTAATTATTTGAAAATCCTATTTCGATACAGGAGCGGGAGACGGGTCAAAAGGCCAAGGCGCACCAGGTTTTTGTACGTACGCACATGAAGGACGACGGCTCGTGGATCGATGCGAGATCCAGTACTGTTAATGTGAGTCCTCTTTGTTATTTTTAACTTGTTTTTTTGCTTTTAATGTAAAATTTACTAAGGAGTTGTATTTCAGGAGGAGTACGAGCGAAACCTGGAGAGGGCACGCGCGTCTTCCCAGGATGCGAGTACCGAGGTTGACTCTGATCGCGTTTTCTTCGACGTCGTCGGGTCGCAGAAGGAAAGATCTACGGCACCGGCTCGTTCGGGAAGGAGTTCGCTGCTGCAAAGGGTTTC
>BMAC01000292.1:0-16426 GCA_014905375.1 Phtheirospermum japonicum | reverse complement strand
AGGCGCAGGTTAACGCCCAGATGGCCGCGCTGTATGCTCGTTTGCAGCAGTCCCACCCCCCACCCCCATCCTAGGATATTTTGATTTATTATAAATTTTGTTACTGTGTCGAACGGATGTAATAATTCCAAATTTCAGATATTTTTATAATAATGGGTTTATTAATTTGTATGTTCATTAATGATATTTTTCATTTTTTTGGAAATTTTTAAATAAACAGGAATTAAATTTTAAATTTAAAAAAAAAAAAAAATGAAAAATCGAGAAACCCCTACAAAAGAAAATAATAATTACATTTCAATTGATACATATGATTGTGTAGTTACATTACAAATTAACAAATTACCTGAAACATCTCCCACCAGAACTCCTTAGTTTCCAGAGGGATTGCCTTATAGCACCACCCGACGGAATGGAGATCCTTCTCGAAGATCTCCCAGAGTATAGTAGTCACCTTACCATGTCTGCTGTGTAGCCTGTATTCAATTTTTTTAATTACGAATATAATTTAATCATAACGATAATTAAAATTTTAAAATCATTAAATTACTTACTTGCTCCATACAATATAAATCTGAACCCCACCCCTCTGTGGTGGGACCAGCTGCCGTCACGATGTACCCGCATCAGACGGTGTATGTAGCAATGTGTGTGATGTCGGTGTCGGTGTATGTGTGGGTGTATCCAGCGTCGGCGCTGAATGATCAGCACCGAGACCCACGTAGTCATCCTCAAAATCAGCTAAACGATTAGCCGAACCCATATCGGATCGACCAATGCTGCTGGAACCTCGACCCCTCGGCATCTGATAAAATTATTAAATAATAATACGAGCAAATTCAATAAAACTCTCGACTCCATCCACGAATTGTGAGTATAAATAGCCGTTGTTGATTCGCTTGTACATCCAACTACGATCGGAACTCATCCTAACATTATACGGTTTTTATATTAATTTATCAAAAATTGGGCAGCATGAGGGTGGCTGGAGAATGATTGAATTTTTTGGTAGGGCCCTATCTCATTCGAAAACGTGATTTTCCTGTAATACAGCGTCTTAGTATATGAATTTTTGTTGACTAAAAATTATGGCAGCATCTCCCTTTAGTTCTCTAAGTACACATATATTGCAGTGCACCCGAGAACATAAGAGAGATACTGAACTGAAATTTATATATTCAACAAAAAAAAAACATATAGATAAGATAAGCCATATTACAATCACGCTCTCAAACTGTCCAAAGAAGTGGACAATTCGGGATTTAGTATCGAGTTCTCTATTCGATACAAAATCCAAACGAGGCTAAGGTATATTGTTTATAAAGAGTGTATCTTGGATCGAACATATTTTGAACTCCATTTTTGGATAGATAAAACCTCCGCGGCCGGCGCCGTAGACAACGTCATCACAGACGTATACATCAAGTAATAAATCACATCATTTAAACAATATATACAAAAGAATATGTACTCATAACACAACATGCATGTACCGATCACCACGGTATTTCACCACCACTATCACGAACAATTTAAAACATTTTGAAAACCACCGTCCTTTTTTAAAGTAATTTTGAAAACCGTTATTGGAGGGACGAAACCTCCCGGCCGGCGCCGTACACCACGTCATCACCGACGTCTTCCCAAACCAATCACAACATCAAGCAATCACATTAAAGCCATAACAATAAATCGTAAAAAACATGAAATTAACATGCATGTACCGATCACCACGGTATTTCACCACCACCATCAAAAAAGATTTAAATGAAATTGCATAACGGAACCCTAATTATGTAATTATTTCTAAATTGAACCCTAATTGGGTAATTATTCCTAAATTGAACCCTAATTACGTAATTATTTTTAAATTGAACCCTAATTGGGTAATTATTCCTAAATTGAACCCTAATTTTGTAATTAATCCTAAATTGAACCCTAATTACGTAATTAATCCTAAATTGAACCCTAGTTGGTTAATTATTCCTAAATTGAACCCCAATTACGTAATTAATCCTAAATTGAACCCTAATTATGTAATTATTTCTAAATTGAACCCTAATTGGTTAATTATTCCTAAATTGAACCCTAATTTTGTAATTATTCTAAATTGAACCCTAATTACTTGATTAATCCTAAATTGAACCCTAATTTTGTAATTATTCCTAAATTGAACCCCAATTACATAATTATTCCTAGTTAGGTAATTACGTTTAATTTATAAATTACACCCTAAATTAATACATAATTATAAATTATACCCTAAAAGAAACTCCAATTACAAACTAAACCTAAATTAAACCCCAATTGCAAATGATACCCTAAATATTACATAATTACGAACCCTAACCCATAAACCCTAATTTCAAGCCCAAACCCATAAACCCTAATTTCACACCATAATCTCAAAACCTAAATCATAAAACCAACAAATAAAGTTAACAAAACAAAATACAAACTCAAAAAATGAAAGCTTACCTTCTGACGGGCTGGGCGGAGAGTCGCGGCGAAGGCGAAGGCGAGCGAAGGCAGGCAAAGGCGGAGAGTCGCGGCGAAGGCGGGCAGCGGACGTCGGCTGCGGCTTTTCGACGGATGGGCTGGGCGGCGGCTTCTCCTTCCTTCTCTTTCTCTTCTCTCTTTCTTTCTCTCTGTTTGTGAGCAGCGGGTATGTTGCCCGCTGCAATTTTAATGAAAACATACCGAGGGTCACGGGACCCTCAGAAAGCCCTCAGAAAACCGAGGGCAATAATGACCCTCGGTTTCTATTTTTTTTCTATTTTTTTTTTATTTTTTAAAAAAAACAAGGGGCACTTTTCCCCTCAGAAAAAACCGAGGGGAGTCCATGACCCTCGGAAATTTTCGAGGAGAAATGGGACCCTCGGTTTTTTTAAAAAATAAAAAAAATATAGAAAACGAGCACGAAACGACCGAAAACCGACCCCCGTGGATCCACGACGCCAAGACGCACCCCTCCCCGCCCCGTCCGTGAATTTTTGGAGTTTTCTCCTATTTTTTACTATTTTTTTTATTTTCTCTAGGGTATTTTTTCAATTTTTTATTTAGTAAAAAATTGGAAAAAATACGAACGCGCACGAAACGACCGCCGACTGACCCCCGTGGTTCCGCGAGGCTGAGACGCACCCCTCTCCTAAATGTTCGTGAATTTTTGGCATTTTTTCCTATTTTTTGATAATTTTCTATTTTTCTAGGGGTTTTACGATTTTTTATTTAAAAATTCAGAAAAAATAGGAAACACGCACGAAACGAGGCACGACCGACCCTCGATGTTCCGGGATCACGAGACGCACCCCCTCGTCAAGATCACGTCGCTTCGCGTTTCCAACCGAACGACTTCATCGATCGATCGTATCTTGGTTGTTTGGTCGAATTGCACGAAACGTGTGGATACGCACATACTCGTTCATATTTTTCAACCAAGATTGGGCCAAAACCTCCCCACGTGCCCGAGATGATAGGATTTGTTTCATATGTACGACTTTTCTATTTTTATCTATTTTTGTCCTTTTTTTTTTTTTTTAAACAAACCGAGGGTCACTTTCCCCTCGGAAAAAAACCTGAGGGGAGGCCAATACCCTCGGAAATTTACGAGGGGAAAAGGACCCTCGGTTTCTTTCCGAGTTTTTATTTTTATTTTTTATTTTTTATTTTTTTAAAAAAACCGAGGGTAAATGCTCCCCTCGTTTTTTTCGCAAATTATTTTAAATTTTTATTTTTTTTATTATAAAAAACCGAGGGTTGTCATTGACCCTCGGTTTTTTCCGAGGAGATATTATTCCCCTCGGCTTTTCGAATTTTTTTTTTTTTGAATTTCTTTACGTTTTAAAAACCAAGGGTATCTTCTGACCCTCGGTTTTCCGAGGTTCATTGACCCTCAGAAAATACTCCCCTCGGAAATCCTTCGGTATTACTTTCGGTAATTATGGCGGTAAATATTGGCGCCTGATTTCCGAGGGGTAAACCGAGGGTAATATATCCCCTCGGAAAAAACCGAGGGCTTTTCTTTCCCCTCAGTTCGTCCCTCGGTATTTTCGGAGGGGAAAACAACCCTTGGTTTTCCCCTCGGAAAATTTAAGTTTTTTTGTAGTGTCGGTAATGACCAAAAACCCTCGATAATTACAATATCGAGGGGAATACCGAGAACATTTTTCCCTCGGTAAAACACTCCTTGGTAAATTTTACCAAGGGGAAAAAGTGCCCTGGGTAAACATTCCGAGGGGAATACCAAAGGGTTGTTTATTGATAAATTACCTGAGACTTGAATCGAATAGCCCTCAAAAAAATAGAGAGCAGTATCGCTCTTGAAAAAATTGAGGGCAATTTACCCCTCGAAAAAACCGAGAGCAATATACCCCTCCGAAAAACCAAGGGGAGTACCGCCCTCGTAAAAACCAAGGGAAACATTGCCCTTGGTTTATTCGAGGGCTGGAATCCCCTCGATTTTTCTGAGGGCACTATTTCCTTCGATCTCTTCAAGGGGTACACTACATAATAAACAAGATTTTTCTGATGGAAAAAACCCTCGTTAATAAGCGAAAAGCCCTTGGTAATCAATTTAACGATGGCAAGTTCCCCTCGAAAAAACCCTCATCGATAAAATTTCTAGAGAAGAAATATGCCTTCGGTAAATTTTATGAGAGGATTACTGAAGGTTCATTTATTCGGTAAATCCTGAGGCCTTGAATCTTATTTCCCTCAGAGAAATCGAGGGGAGTCTCGCCAGCGAAAAAATTGAGGGCGGTTTCCCCTCGGTTTTTTTGAGAGTAAAATTGCCTTCGAAAAAACCAATGGTAAAGAAGCCCTCGGTTTTTCCGAGGGGATTCATATTGAAAACTAATATTTGAAAAAAAAAAAAGGAAAATTTTGGGGGGAAGGCGCCCTGGATTTTTCCAAGGGGAATATACCCTCAGTTTTCTAAAGGGAAATCCCCTCTCAATTTTTTCCTTTTTTTTCATGTTATTTCTAATCCCTATTTTTTAATTATAATACCCTAAATATTAAAAAAAAAATTATTAAAAATAGATAAGTAAATTAACTAATTATAAGAATTTATGAAAATCCAAAATTATTAAATTTGCGCAACAAAAATGGTTGTAAAAGTTTATAAAAATATTCAATACAAAGGAGTCATATGACTGGGGAGGCTGCGGCGGGTACTACTATAATCGAGCCAATAGCTCGGCCATCTGCGACTTCCCCTGCGCTTGAAATTGGTGCTGCTCCTGCCGTTGCTGCTCATGTAGTAGCTCAGACTCATTATATCCCTGCTCCATCGCTTATTGAGCTCGTCTCGTGGCCTCTAACCCCTTCCTCTGCTTCTGGAGTTGTGACTCGAGTTCCTTCACATGAGTCTTATCCTGTTGGGAGAAGCAAGAACTGCTACCTCGAAAACCCTTCGTAGCAACCACCAACTTCCTGAACCATTGATTAGAACTAATTTGTTTTGATTTTAGTTAGTATTTTAGTTAGTTTTTATTATTGTTTTCAGTGAAAGTTGGATAGATTGAGCATATTTTTGTATTTTCTTATCTCCAACTTATTTTATCGTATTTTAATTATAATTAATTAATTTTATGTTTATATTAGGTATTTTGAAGTGTTTTGGCCTGAGATAGTCGAGGGTGGGCCTACGAGTGAGGTTTCAGCGAAAATGGGCCTCGATTTGAAGTATTTAAGCTGACACTGGGTACCCGGCCGACACCGGATTACCCAGTGTCCGAGCGCTGCCGACACTGGCTGCCCTTGCTGCCGAAATTGGATGCCCACACTGCCGAGCACTGCCGACACTGGGTAGGCTGCTTCCACTGGGTTACCCAGTGTCCAAGTCATTGCTTCCACTTGCTGCACTTGATGCTCAAGTCGATCGACGCTGGAAACGCATTTTTGACATGTCTTTAGGGTTTCTTGTTGCCCAAGACATGGAAAATTATAAATACCCTATGTATTTTGGATTGTTGCATACATTATCATATTCCCAGAGTTCATGCCTCTTAGGGGCTGACTACCCCAAAGAGTGTCCTTCTATTTTCTTAGTTACTCTCCATAGTTTTAAATTTCTAATTTTTAGATAAAGTAGATTAGTTCTTAGGTAATTTAGATCAAGATTTCTTCAACCAAACGCTGTCAATTCGTCTTCATTTAATTAATAAGTATTTATTTTCTACGCTCTTAAATTTAGTTGCATGCTTTTCATTAGTTTAATTAATAATTATTGCTTCCATGACGAATTGTACTTTTGATTGCTTTGAGATTGAGATGTTGATTGTGTTTATGATCGTAGGCTAGATCTAATGGGTCTAGAGCCTAAATTCATTCTGAACCATCAATTGGGTCTTCCCAAGCGATCTTGGAGACGAATCAAAGCTCTAGGACCCTAGTTTTCTTAAATCATTTTTAAAGTCTTTTAATTAATTAATTCATAGTTAAATTAATCTTAGATCTTAGATAATTAATTCTTAGTTTAAATAATTTCTAGTTTTAATTAATTAGGTCCTAAATAATTCTTAGATTTAATTAGTTTAATTAATCTTTAGTTTTTAAAACAAATAAAACAAATTCCGTTCGTGTGTTATTTTCTTATTCGTGAAACACAAACGCAAAATAAACTTCCCAATCGAGCTTTCCTCGAGAGATCGTCAACTTATCAACACGATCCCGTACTCTTGCGGGTGAGCTTTTTAAAATGACAAATTTAATAAAAGTAGGTGCAAAAAGTTCGAATCAAAATTTTGGCGCCGTATTGAGGAAAGCTAAGTAGGTTGTGAATTTTGTGTTTACCCTTTGTGATTTTTATTTATATTTATCTTTATTTTATTGCAATTTTTCTTTTCGTTTATTTTTATCTAGTACGTTTAATCTTGTGCGTTGAGTGTTGTGTATGTAAGGTTCATCTCTTGAAGCATAGATTCAGAGACCGAAAAAAAAATCTGGAAAAGTTTTCGAAAAAAAAAAAACATTTTGTGGTAACCTAACGGTATCTGTAACCGTTAGAGCTACCGTTAGTTTAAAAAAAATATTTAATTTTCGAAAAAAATTGTTAACGGTAGCTGCTACCGCTAAGAGCTACCGTTAACCTTTAAAAATATATTCATTTTTTTATTAAACTTTCAAAAATAGATTTAAAAAAAAATAATAAAAAAAATTAAAAAAAATGTCTTACTATCGACGACCGGCCGTTCCAATAAGCCCTGCAATCAGGGAGTACGAAATAGATAATTGGTACTATGCTCAACTACCGGAATTCAATGGGCATCCGAGCGGTGAAATTCATCCAAGAATACGAAGACATCACCCAGACTTTTCCTCTCTTGGGCCTTACGCGAGAACAAATTAGGCGGCGGTACTTTCTATTGCAACTAAATGGTAAAGCATGGCTATGGTTGATAAATTTGGAGCCCGATTCCTTGCCAACATTGGGAGACGTGTACGAATGTTTCATGGAGGGAAATTCTATAAACCTAGATGTCACCAATGCTACTTGAGCCAAGACGACTTTCCATATGCCCCACACGTGTTTACTGACGAGTCTTCTGATCAATTTCCTTATTTATGTAGCAATTGCGGAGCATTTGGGCATTGGGCGACTAAATGCCAAGTAACGTTTGACGTAGAGCCACTGGAGGATGATATTGCCATTCAGATCAATACGAGCTATGAGTTTTATGCTTCTTACGACCAATACGAGCCATTGGTGCAGTAATGTTGGCCCTTACTCGGCCCGATGACGTCGAGATAAACAAGGTCAGGGTCAACCTCATTATACGGATCCTGTGATGAAGCGCGTGCCTCATCCAGACGTCGCTCGTACTCCTCCTGAAATATAACTCGTTATTAAATTGTACATTAACACCAAAATAACATGTTAAATAAAAAGAGTCTCACGTTAGTATTACTAGATCAACCCACGTGCTATCGTTCTTCTTGTGCATACGTACAAAAACCTAGTACGCAGTGACCGGCTCCACCGTCTCTCGCTCCTGTATCTAAATAAAATTATCAGATAATTAATATTAAAAATAAAAAAATATATTATTATGATCTGAAATTACTTACGATATCATTAGAATAATTGATCATAGATCTAGACCCCCTCTATACTTTGACATCCCAGTACCTGGACCAACAGACTCTCTCCTCCTATTAATGCTGCACTGTTCAGACCTCCACCTGTTCTCGAGCTTATTCATGATGCATAAAATCTAAATCATATGTAATAATAAAAAAATTTTTTAATTTAATATAAAGACATAACAAAATCATTTACCTCCAGACCCCCCTCATCAACGATTCTCGGTGGCTGATCAGTCTAATCACGAAACTGCTTATACTCGTTAAGCCGCTTCCCATACTTGTCAGCCATCGTGCGGAAAAATGCCGTCTGTATATATTGTGGAGTATATATGTTTGTGTCCCAATAACAAGTCTCCTACAAAACAAAATAATAATTATAATTCAATTGATAGATGATTCTTAAATTACAATAAAGATTAATAAATTTAGCCACAAAATAATAATAAAGCGAAACACGTCCCACCATAATTCACGGTTCTCCTTATGGACTGCATTAAACTACCACCCGGGGGGATGGAGCTCCTTCTCTATGATCTCCCGAAATATGTTGATCAGCCTGACCTCCTTTTTATGTAGCCGGTAACATTGTTTGTGGTTACAAATATAATTTAATAATAACGATGATTAATGTTTTATAATTATTAATTTAATTACTTCTTCCCGGAGATATAAAAAAGGTATCGCCTCTCTCGAGGACCTGAGTGCTTTCAGGATGTACCCGCATCGGATGGTGTCGGTGTGGTGAAATCTGGGGTCAGCCCTGAATGATCAGTACCAAGGCTCACTTAATCATCATCAAAATCAGCTAAATGATTAGCTGACTCCATATTTGATCGACCTAGACCGGATCCGCATCCACGACCTCTCGACATCTGATAAGAGTAAATATAATACGAACATTTTACAAAATAACGGTATATATCAACCATTTTAATAAATCCAAACATAAGTCAATTAGTTAAAACAAGAGCATTTTACAATATGAAAAATTTACATATATTCCAACCAAACTAATCATTTAAACCGATACTTTCACTATTAAAGTTATCACCAAACTCATCTTCGTTTGTGTCTTGATCTGTATCTTGATTGGTGAGTAATTCTTCTTCTCTATCACATCTGCCTCATCACCATGTTCATTCACGTTATTATTAGTGGGGTCGTGCAACTAGAAATTGACATCATCCAATTGAATTAGATTCCGTGTATCTACAACTTCCTCTTGAAATGATTGCTCTGGTAGTGGCTCGATAAACTCAATATATGATCTCGCCTTGATTTTACACATTGTCCACCAGTTCAACTTATCTCGTTTCAAACTTGGGTACGCACAATAATATATTTGTATAGCCTTGGCAGCAAGTACGAAAGGTTCATATCAATTGAACCTACACTTATGATTGATACCGATAAGCTTAGAATGTGGATGAACTTTTGTGCCTGTAGGAGTTGGATCAAACCAGTTGTACTTGAACAATATTGTATTTTTCTCTATTCGCCGGGTGTATTTGAGCTGCACAATTTCTATGAGATGACCATAATAATTATACTCGGCTGCCCCATCGTTTGATCTTTTAATTTATATTCCGCTGATTGATGTTGATTTGTTAGATCCGTGCTCGACTGTGTCAAATCTATAACCAATTATCTTACATCCAGTATATATTTTCACACATCGTGATGGTCCCTCTGCTAGGCTCCTAATGTTCACGTCGATCATATTGTTTGAAGGATCTCTAGCCTATGACGTTGAAGATTTATTTTTAATTTAGAAAATATACTAGATAAATACATACGGTAATTAAATGATATGTATCTCGGTGTTGAGCCTATCATCTATAATGTTTGGTTGGAGACATTGAATGCTCTTTGTGTAAATACTACATCAATTGTTAGAAAATATAGTAAAAAAGTATTAGTGCATAATATATAAATTTACATTAAAATTTTAAAAGAGTATTTGTACCTAACATATTCTTGAGCCTCTTCGCAATTTAGCAAAATGTATATCCTTGCGGTGTTATATTCTGTTTTAGTTAGGAATCTTTTTCCCTCTATACCAAATATCTCCCCATATTTTTTAAAGACTGAGGAAACTTCATCAGTGCCATCTACACCATCCTGGCCTTCGTTATTTCTAAGCAAGTTTGTTCTTTAGTTAACATGTGATCTTCAAAATAGTACGACCTAAAAGTTGATGCCTCTTCAACCAGATATGCATTTGCTATTGACCCTTCAACACTCGCCTTATTTCTCACACTGTTCTTTAGTTTGCGAAGATACCTATCAAACGGGTACATCCATTACACTAAGATATCAATTCTTGCTTCATACACTAGATGAACGGGCAAAAAATTTTTGGTGATTCTCGAGCAATGATAGCTCCCCATTACATTTAAGAGTGAAGGCGTCTGAGCATTCCATATTGTAAGTACAAACTGTTCGATCGGCCGTACTCCAATCGGACAAAATAGAATACGCGAAAAAATCGCTAATTGTCCATATAAGGGCTTCTCGATAATGGAAATTTTGCTTTTTATATATATATATTGTATGAGGGAGCCCCAACCATCAACAAGTGATTCAACTCGGCGATTGTAACATCCCATATTTTTATTTTAACTTGTTTGAGAATCAATATACTCTATTACATTTTTATTATTTAAATTATAATTCTTATCAGATCTTTAATTCGTTTTTAGCCTAATTTGATTTGGCAACATTTAATTAGATTTTCACAAGTTGTTATTTTATTTTAATTTCAAAGGCTTCGTAAAAACTAGAAGCCCGAATGAGTTTTTATAATCTAAGAGGCCATCCATGTTTTATATGAATTCTTTTAGTTTATTATATTTCATTTTCTTATTTAAATCCCAATATTTATTTTAATACTTAAGATCAATTAGTAAAATTACATGGATTTATTTATAGATAAAAGGTATATATTTAAGTTATTTGGGCCATATATTTTTACATTGAAATTCTTGAGTCCATTATACAATTGGCCCAACAAGAGAACATGGAATTGACATATTTTTAGACACCGAAATTCAATATTTCTACCCACGTTTTCACCCGTCTGTTGAGATCTTTCGGCAAGGAATAAGGATTCAAAAATATTGGGACTCTTAAACTCTTAATCCTAATTCATTATCAAGCCACGAACCACAGTCACAAATAATTTCTTTACCATCACAAAATCATAGAAATACAAACTTCAGTTACGCAGCCGATTTGTCAACCTCCCTTAGCACCAACTCAAGGCCCGTCGTCTAAGTCTCAGCGTGGTCATCTTTCTCAAGCAGAACGGATGATATTAATCACGAATTCGAGCCAGCACCCAGACCAGACGAGTCGACTTCAGAACCTTCATCTTCAAGCCTTTGTCAAAAATCCCCAGTACCACTGAGAGGCAACTCACGAAATCATCGTCAA
Source organism: Phtheirospermum japonicum (assembly GCA_014905375.1). NCBI lineage: Eukaryota > Viridiplantae > Streptophyta > Magnoliopsida > Lamiales > Orobanchaceae > Phtheirospermum > Phtheirospermum japonicum. Next base: position 4,903 of record BMAC01000292.1, on the reverse strand, counting down.
TAGTTTTCGCCAGAGCCGCTGACAGGGATTTTTGTCAGCGATCGCCGTCGCAAAGTCGTCTTGCCACCAGAAAAACTCCAAGGAAGACGAGAGAACCGAGAAACCACTGATTCCAGAACCCTGTGAGCTCAAACCCGAACCCGAGCGTCAATTAACCCATAGAAGGAAGTTCAACTCGTTTCCCTTTTTCTGTCGACAGACCCGCGCCAAGCCGAGGAGCACCCACTAAGACAGCCCGAGTCGTTACCCATGTTTCACGGCCCAATCGGACTCGAGCCCAGCCGCTGGTCGCTGTCGTTCCACCTGCCGAGCGGAACAAAGCCGAGCCTGCACTTATAGCCGCATCCCGAAGCCACCGACTCCACCACGGACCGTCGGCACCAAATCACCACCACCTAGAGACCCCACGCAGTCGAGTCACCGTCCGCCTCCGGATCACCACCCCCCACAGTCGCGTTCGAGCGCCACCGCTGCCACCAGCACATCTTCACTGCCGGTCTCCATCTCCACCGACTGTGACGCTTGGTCCGCTTAAYACCRTTRCYGTCGGAGAAGGTGGAGAGGGGCRTCGCCTCGYMGATTTCTGCTAGATGCCGCCGTCGATGCCGCCATGGTTCAGTAGCCGGATTGATACCRCCGATTTGCTGGTGCAATACCGATTGCCGTCGCCGATTTCYGAAATTGAAGAAGGAAATCGCCCAGGCCGGAGAGCGAGAGGGAAAGGCGCCTGGACGTYGCCATCCTAAGTTCYGCCGATYGCCACCGCCCTATTTGCCGTCTCCACTGCCGTCGAGTTGCCAGTGCTCCGGTTGATTCTCAATTTGCTGATTTTCCGAATTTGGGGAAGGTGTGAAGAGGAGGGTTTTGGATTTGGGGCTCAGAGGAGTTTTGCTTGAGCAGTTAAKTGGATTTTGGATTGTGATGATTTGGAATTTATTTCTCAAATGGAGATGTATGGAGGGTTCAGGCGTGAGTAYGTTGGTTTTGGTTGGAGAAGGAAGAAGGAACGGGGAAGAAGAAAAGGAATTGGGACTGAGGGCTTAATTCGCTGGGTTCTCCCGTTTAATACCCAGCCTTTTTCAGAAAATTTTGAATTGACCCCRAACRTTTTCAGATCGTTCGATTGAGACCCCAGTTTATTTGAACTCTATATGCAGYCCCTGAACTTACAAGAAAYACCATTCCAGCCCRCAGAGMTTTCAAGTTATCTTCTTTCCACCCTCCAGCTTCARGAATTTTAYAAAAACAGCCTCTTTGACTTTACTTCAAGGTTTGACCGATACTTATTTCAAGTATTCATATTTTACTTTTTAAAATCCTTATTTCATAAAATAAGTTAAATTATATTTTCATGTAGGAGCATTGATTTTGAGACTTATGATTTGCAAACACGGCCATCTACATGTTTCAAACGTCAGTTTAAAGGTAGGGATAACTAAAACCTTATTATTTACAGTTTATATTTAAATGTGTAATATTTTAGCCTATGTTGATGATTATATAAACCAGAGGTGGCGTTTCGTCACAAATTATGTGCACATAGTCATGCGACCCAGAGAGTTTTTAAAAATTGTCGCATGACCCAGAGATAGAGGTGCAGCAATGCACAACAGAGGTACATTTATTGTACAACAGAGGTGCAACAATGCACAACAGAGGTACATTTATTGTACAACAGAGGTGCAGCAATGCACAACAGAGGTACATTTATTGTACAACAGAGGTGTAATTTATTACACAATAGAGATATGATTGTCCAGAACTATTATATTATGCAATTATTATGAACTGTACTCCCTACTGAGCGAGTTGAAAGCTCATCCCTTTTTAAATAATATTTTTCAGGTCATGTGAAATCGGAACGGAAGTCTGGTGGTGACGACGATAGTAAGACTACGATTTAAAGTCTTGAGATTTTATTTATATTTCAAACTTAATCGATTAGTCGTATTTGAATTTATTATTTTATTTACTCAAAGATTAACTATTAAATATTAAATTTATTTGAATGCTATTTATGAAACTTCATTACTAATAATATTATTAATATCAATATTATTATTATTAATCTTTATTAAAGTCAAATGATATTAGATTTATYTACTTTCATTGAAAAGATATCAGCCGGCTTTATTTAATTAAAGTTGTTTGATTTAATTGTATGTTTATTTTTAAATTAACTTAGAATGATTATAAAAAGTAACGTCCCTCATATTACTTTTATTAAAATATAATTACTTCCGCTTGTGTTTCCGCTATGAAAAACTGGGATGTTACAGTTGGTATCAGAGCATTACGGTTCTCGGTACTCAAAATAAAATTTTAAGAAGAATATTTATTTTAGTAATCAAAAATGAGTTTTTATGAATCTTAAATTTTTTTTATGTATTTTATAGTTTTTACGAATCTTAGAATTTTTACGAAAAATATTTATCGTCGTTCACCTCTACCGTTCGCGCCGACTTCGCAAGTAAGTAGCATGATTTGAGTATTTTATTTAGAAATTCACGATGCATGATTATGAAGGGATGCCTAATATGCGTTTAAGAGTATTTTAAGAGAAAGATAGAGATTTTAAAGAGATAAACGCAGTTGGCATGATTTATGATTCACGATTGAGAAAAGTTACATGAGATGGTTGATATTTCAGATTATCGAGAGAGTCAACCTGATTCATGATTTTAGTACGAAGCATATGAGAACTTCCATGTTTTGATTGATTTACAAAAGGATTCTCATTTCCATTCAAATTTAAAAAAGAGTACATGAACATGTCGCATGCATAGTTGCTATTTTGGGCCTTAAACTTATTGTTAAAAATAAAATAATTTCGAGATGTTGCAAGAACCCTAAAACTGAAGTACCCAAAGAGTCGCATGGAAGAAAATCTATAACGTTAAAATTAAGAGGGCAGAGTTATTTTATTACGGTTTCATATTTTGTGTAAATCAGGGCATTGCATTTTGCAATTCTTAGACCATGATGACGAGTATCATTGTTAGAAAGCGTCCAAATTACTTAAACTTTTACCTAAACATTCAAAGCAATTAATTTACTTTGAGTTTGTTTTAAATGTTAAGTAAAATGATACTCATATCTTTTGAGATTACTTTAACTTTAAAGATCAAGTGGGTAATCTTCTAATTAAATGATTTATTATTGTCCGGAATATTTTCGTTTGTGGAAATTCAAACAAGCATCGAAGGGAATTAAATGAATTTGGTTTAAGTTACCTGCACTAAATGTTGGTGACCAAAATTATATGTATGATTCTTAATGAAAACCCTGCGAAGATATGAATTAATAATTTTATTATATGATCCTAATAAATTATTATTATTATTATTATTATTATTTAAAGGATTTAAAAAAAATTCTCTATCAGATGTCATGGCAAGTGACAAATGTTTTTTTTTTTTTAGAACAAAGTTTTTGAAAAGTGGGTAGGTTGTAACATCTCAATTTTTAATCAAGTTTATATTTTAGTTTTAAGCCCAATTTAGTTTTTTCATGTGCATTGAGATTTATCAAGTCCAAGTTGATTTTATATCAAAAATTCCATATGATGCATAAGCTCTCTTATTTTATGTCAAAAGATGGTCCACGGATTTTATTTTAGAAATTGGTCCATTTCACAAGCATGACTCATATATTTTAAAAAATCATGTTGTAGAAGTCAACCTCAGAATCCGAACGATTATTCATCCAATTTCAGTCAACCATCAATATCTTCTTCTAATCAGATGTTAATTATGTCTTTAAACATAATTAACACCAGAAACATATCAATTATTCATTACACAAAAAGAAAGTCTAGCAAGAGCTTCATATCCACTATGAAATCACTTTTTCTCTTTTTCAAGATTTACTACCAATTTTCAGTTTCGTTGGTATTTTCGATCGATACAGTAAGGTAAGACATCAACCTCTTGTCCATTTATTTTTGGTCGAATGCCCGTTTAAATCACTTTTGGAAACCATCAAGCCTCCTACCCTTATTTACAAGATGTTTGTCGTCACTTGGGTGTCAATCACTACCCATCGCCGAGGTTTGGTGCGCTTTTTGATTAGTACTCAATTTTGTGCATGACGGACAAGAAAGGAGCAATGGGGATGAAAGCGATAAGGAGTGAGAATTCAATTTTGAGTTTAAATTGGTTTGGTTATGGATATTGGTAATTTGTTTTGTTGTTGATTGAGTTGTTTGAGGTTTTGACATATGTGATTGTTCAGTGGTTTATTTAAGGAGTTTATTGAGAAAGGTGGAGAGATTGTGGAATGGAAAAAAGAAAAGAAGAGGAGATTGAGCGAGATTGTTTAAGGAGACAAGAAATAAACAAGGAGATAAGGAAAAGAAAGGAAGCAGAAAAGAAGATAGACGAGGTGGAAAAGATGGAATGAGTTCTTGAAAATTCAACGTGGTTTTCTAATGATGAGTTCGAATTGAGTGTGGATGTTAAGGTCGACCTTTGGTCGGATTGAAAGTATTCCTTAGCCATTTGATTCTTATCCAAGCCATTGCTCAGTTAGTTGTTTTAATTTCTCCTCCAGTCTAATTATTCCCGTTCAATTCCTATTTCATTTATTGTTTTCAATTAGATGGTGATTAAAAAAAATATTCGATGGGGTGTTGTGCATTTGTGAAATGAGCTATTTTTTTTTACAAGGTCTTCAAGTTTTGATTTGAAACTTTCATGACTACACATATGAAATTACATGATTTACAAAATCGATCATGAGCATATTGCACGCATATTTACTATTTTGGTTCTCATGATAATTTTTTTAAAATGTATATATATATTTTGGATGACTCAATTTGAGATGTTACGAGGAAATGATTATTTTGTTTTAAAAAAAAGTTTTAAGCATAATTTAAAGAGATTCGGGAGTAACGAATTTC
>BMAC01000291.1:1203031-1214446 GCA_014905375.1 Phtheirospermum japonicum | reverse complement strand
CACAACCACCGCCAGCCCACGCAGCCGAGTCCACCCAGCCACCGTCACCAGCCTGTCCGGCCAAACCACCGCCCTTCCCTGTGCCAAAACCCCCAACCGTCACTCCAGACGACCACCGGAGGCCCCTCTTTCCCGTCCGTCCAAACCATCACCGCCAGCTGCCGAGCCAAAGATTTCGGGCCTGGAAACGGGCTCAGCAGTTTGGGGTTTGGCAGGTGGCGATATGGTGTGGATTTGTTGCAGAGATGATGTTAAGAAATTGGCTGGGAGGAAGAAGAAAAATAAATTGAATGATGAATTGTTGCTTCTTTGAAAAAAAGTTCTTACCGTAAGCAGAAAGCTGAAAGTTGGAAATGTGGGTTGAATTGTTTGTGGTGTAGAAACAATGTCAAGAAGAATGGGGATAAGGTTTCATCCTTGTACACCAAATGACAAAATAAATAAATGAATAGTGATAATAAATAAAATAAAATAAAATATTATTTTAAAGGTTAGGGTTGGTGGGCTTGGGCTTGTTTTAATGGGTTTGCTTGAAGTCTAAAACCGAAAATAATTAAAAGACAACCCAATAGTTTAATCGAATAATTTCATAGTCGACTCAATAGTAATTTAGATAAATGAATAAATTTTCAATAGTTACAATAGTTTTTTAAAAGTTGAGAATTATAATTTAAGTAAATAAATACTAAATAATTATAATTATTTCTTTAAAGTTTTTAATATAATTTTTAATTGAAAATGAACTATATATTCGTTTTAAATAAAATTCTTAGATTCTTTAAAATTAAAATAGAAAATTCGTTTACTAGCGACGAGCTTGGGACTAGGATCATATTTCTAACTCACAATGATAAATAAAAATATAAATATGAAAATATGCAATTTTTGCATGGGTGTTACATAAACGCACATTAGTACATGTGTAAATTAATGCACAACAGTAGTACATATGTAAATTACATAACAAATACTATAAGTTTAGTGGTACAAATACTTTGTTTTATTTTTTGATGATTATCTTGTATACTTTCTCAAGCATAAGACGAACGAACCTTAAGTATACATATCGACTTTGCTATAATAATGATCACCACATTTTCATGTGTTGTGAAAGTTCTTTCTATTGATAATGTTGTCCTCCATTTTTGTAACCACAACTTATACAAAGATCTACCAACAAAAATGGCCGAGAAGAATCTCAGCATCGTCATATTCTTGATTATGTCCGTGCCCAATTGCTTACTAGAACGTGTCTTGAAGAACTTTAAAGTGAAGTAGCTAACACTAAAATCTGTTTATATTATATTGAATGTCTTCCTACACTAATTTGTTGGAAGGAATATATTTTTTTGCCTCCCAACGTATGCACTTTTTTTCATTTCGCCCCCCAAAATATTTCTAGCTAACAATAAAGTGAAGTAGCTAACACTATTTCTTTTTGCAGAATGTTCACTGCATGTACATACTCGATTGTTTTCGTTGTTCGAGTACGAACAAACCGATAAGTGTGGGGTAGTTGTTTTGCATGTAATTGTGGTATTTTTCTCGTAATTTTTATTAGGGTTTAATGTTGTTTATATTAGTTTCTTTTTTTGTCAATTCGTTAGTCTTCTAGGTTATTTCTCTTATTTTATTATTTTTCGTGTTTCTTGTTGATTTTTATATTTAATTGGGTTAAATGGTTTAAATTAATTGAGGTTTGGTGTAATTTTGGGTTTTTATTTTTAAAATTTCTATTTTTAAAGGTGGAGGCATTGAGAGCCAAAATTCAAGTCGAACCGTGCCAAAATCGGTGTCAAGAGCAAGCTGCAAAGTGGCAAACATTCTGGAATACTAGCCAACCCACGCCACAACTTGCCAAAGCAGACGCCAAGCCTTGGCGCTTACCAAAATGCTTGCCAAACTACCGACACTAGGTACGCTGTCGACACTGGGTTACCCAGTGTCCGAGCAGCGCCCAGCATAGCTCCCGCGCATCCGCCCAGTGCTCGCGCGCGCCCTTCGCCAGGCGCTCGCCACACTTCTCGCGCAAGCACTCGCCGTACTCTCTAGCGCTCGCCACATCTCTCGCCACGCCCGACGCCATGCCTCTCGCCAGCTCTCGCCAAACCTGTCGCCAGCACTCGCCAACATGCCCGCGCCAAGGCCCAGCGCCCATGCCCCACGCCCACAAGCCCAACGCCCAGCCTGTCGGCCACCTGCGCCCAACAGCGCCCAGGCTCAGCCATGGACGAGCCACCTCGAGCCATGGTCGAGCCAAATCGAGCCAAAATATGCCAAAAGGCTAGCTAAGTGGCTAGAAAGGTCAACACGGGTTAATTTTGGTCAAACACGGGAATTTCAAGCCTTTTTGGCTAATTTGGCCTATTTAAACCTAATTAAATCTATTATAAATAGAGACTACTCTCATTTTTTAAAACACACCTCCTCCTAACCCAAGCTTGGGTTTGGGAGAATCTTTTCTCTCTGGATTAAATTTTCAAGACTTTGCCTTGAGTTTGTAAGCTCAAGAAGGATTCAAGTACTCCCTTGGATTTTTAATTCCTTGCAATTTAAATCAAACTTTTGGGTTCTCTCTTTAGTTCTAGTAAGCTTTCTTTAATTTCATGCTTTGTTCTTCATTTGTTTTATGCTTTTAACCTTAGATATTAGAATTTGTGCTTGATCTTGTGAATCATCTATGGAATCTAGTTGAGTGGCACATCTAGATCATAGAACGAGGCCTAGATCGTTTAATTTCACGCAATTTCATATGTTTCATACATTTTCTTTATTTTTATGCTTTTTGTCTTAGCACCTTGAGTTCATGTTAGATCTTAAGAATTGGCTATGGAAGCTAGATGAGTGACACGTCTAGATCATAGCGCGGATCTTGGATCATCTTGATTTTGAGTTTTCACATGCTTTATTTTGAATTAAAGTTTTGTGCTTTGTTACATGCTAAATCCTAGATCTATGCTTTGTTTCTTGTTGTCTTCCATAGAGTTTTGAACTTTCCCGTCCATTTTCATTACTTTATCTATTTGTGCTTTCAATTTACGAAAATTCGCATTATTCAAGTTTTTATTTTCATGCAAGCGTGATTGTACCTTGAGCATGCATGCTTGTACTTGATGAAACATTGCTTGTTATTGCAAAATTTTTGATTTTGTTTGCATTTTCATTGAAGGCATACGACTGAGACATTCAACCAACTTGCTATTTCATTTCTTAGCTTAGTTTAGTTAGTTTAATTGCTTTATTTTCATTTTCCTTTGCTTTCAAGCTTGAAACACCTTGAATTCTACAATCGAATTGATTTCCGATAATACCAAGCCAAAAGAACCTTTGATTTCCAAAACCACGAAAAACTACAAAACAAAACTCAACATCCTCAAAGAATTGGGCATTTTCCGTCTCAAAAATAGTTTTAGTTGTGGGATCATAAAACTTGTGCCCTACGGAATCTTTCATAATATCCAAAAAAAATAACAACTAGCTGTCCTTGTGTCCATCTTCTTTTCATTAGGTTTATAAGGCCTAGTCTCAGTTGGACACCCCCAAACATGCAAATACTTTAGACTGAGCTTTTTACCCATCCAAAGTTCATAAGGGGTTTTATCAGTTGTTTTAGTTGGAACTATGTTAAGGATATATGCTGCAGTTTTAAGTGCTTCTCCCTAGAGTGATTGGGGTAAGGTAGAATGACTAATCATAGGGGTGTGCAAAACTAGCCCGGACCGGACCAGTGATAATTTGGTCCGGTCTACGGTCCGTGAAAATGGGGTTTTCCGGGTTTCGATCCGGTCCGGTCCAAACCCGTAATTTTCCGGCCAGGACCGGAATTGAACCGGTTTTTCAAAAAAAAAATTCAAAAAAAAAAAATCAAAAAACCGGTCCAAACCGGTTTTGACCAGAATTTCCGGTTCCGGTCCGGTCTCCGGTCCAAGAGTTTCCAAGATTCTGGTCTACCGGTCTCCGGTCCAAGGAGTTCCAAAATTCCGGTTCGGTCTGGACCGGTTGCACACCCCTAACCACTACAAAAAAACCCGGTAGTTCTGGCGGATATGGTGACGGGCAAAAAGCCATCAGCAATGCTGACGGTATTACTGGCGGAAAAAAATACTGGCGGGTTTGCTGACGGCCGTGGCCGTCAGCATCCCGTCAGAGAAAGAGCGGGAATTTTCCCGCTTAATTATCCTGACGGGCTAACCCGTCAGGATATAATATTAATTAAAATAAAAACAAAAAAAATATATGCTGACGGGCAAGCCGTCAGCAATTTATTTAAAATATAATTTATAATATTATAATTATAATACATATAAAATAATATTATATATTTATAATTTAATTAATTATGTATAAATATAATATAATATAAATTATACATTTATAAATATAATATATTAATTATATATTTATAAATAATATTATATATTTATAATAATATATTATTATTATTTATATACAATATATAATAATATATATTTCAAATAATATACATTTATAATTATTTATAAATAATTATATTTATAATATATATATATATATATATATATATATTTATTATAAATATATTTATAATAATATATATTATTATTCATAAATATAATCTACATTTATAAATATAATAATTATATATTTATAATAAATAATATATTATTATTTATATACAATATATAATAAATATATATTTATAATTATTTATAAATAATATATTATAATATATAATATATATATATATATATATTTATTATAAATATATTTATAATAATATTATGCATTTATATATTATTATTCATAAATATAATCTACATTTATAAATATAATATAATTAATTATAATTATAATTTATAACTTAATTTATATCTAATATATATTAAAAGTATATAATCTTTCTCATGTAATCAACTTGGCGAGACGGTAACACCACTCCTCTATTTGCAAGAGGTCTGGGGTTTGAATCCCACCCATGCCACATGTGGAGAATTAAATTAACACAGGTTGGGTTGTGGGTTGTGGGTTGTGGGTTAAGTTGGGCTCCGGCGGGCTGGGCTAGGCCGCCCAGTTTGTTTTTTTTTTTTATAATATTTTAAAAATGCTGACGGGTACGTTAAAGCCGTCAGGATACTGGAATCCTGACCACAAAAATGCTAGCGGCCATTATCCGTCAGGAGGCCGTCAGTATTCCATATACTGACGAAATCCTGACGGATTTGGCCGTCAGCATCGCCGGATTTTATTGTAGTGAACTAATCATACTCCTTACAATATCCTTAAGCGTTCTATTTCGTCTTTCAGCAACACCATTCATAGTGAGTGAACCCGGCATGGTGTACTATTAGATGATACCACATTCATCTAAGAATTTAGCAAATGGTCCTGGACGTTGTTCACCTGATCCGTCATATATACCATAGTACTCACCACCACGATCAGATCCAACACTTTTAATCCTTTTATTGAATTGATTCTCAACTTCAGTTTTAAAGGATTTGAACACGTCCAATAACTGTGACTTTTCATGAATGAGATATATATAGCCATATCTAGAAAAATAATTTATAAACGTTATAAAATATTATTGACCATTCCATGCAACTGTAGGAAACGACCCACAAATATCCGTATGCATAAGCTCTAAGACGTCTGAAGTCCCGTTGGCTACAAATCTCCTTTTATTGGTTTATTTTCCCTTATTACAACTAACACAAATTTCATAATTTGTAAAATCTAAATGATCGATAATTTCGTTAGACATAAGTCTTTCAATTCTCTAGTTAGAGATATGACCCAGTCTCTTGTGCCATAACGTAATTGAATTCTCATTGGTTAATTTTCTTTTCACCTCGTGTGTGTAGATGCAGAGATTCATTAAATGAAGCAATAATATCTAGTGAGTAAAGATTATTGTAACTTGGTAAAGAACCAGAACCAACTAATTTTTAATCATGAAACATACTAAGTTTCTCACTTCCAAATGAACAAGAATAACCAAGTTTGTCCAAAACAGAAATAGAAATCAAGTTTCGTCTAAATGACGGAACAAAAAATGTCTCATCAAGATCTAAATAATATCCAGTCTTTAACAATAATCTAAATTTTCTTATTGCTTCAACTTCAACTGTCTTGCCATCGCCCACATAGATTTATCATTCACCATCACTTGGCTTTCGAAAATGGAGGCAACTTGCATAGACATACTGATGTGAGTTGTTGCACTGGAATCTATCCACCATGTGTATCTAGGAACCAAAGTTAAATTAACCTCATAACAAACCAAATCAAGCAGCATACTTTATTAGCACGCCAAACGTGATAGTTGGTACACTATTTCTTTCTATGCCCTTCACCTCCACATAAAAAACAACCAGTAGTAGTACCCGAACCGACACTTTCTATTGCACTAGTTGCCTTTTGTTGTTTCTTTTGTGGTGTTGTCTGTGCAACTTCCTTATCCTTCTTTCTCTTTAATTCCTTGCCCTTAAATTTGGAAGTTGAGGCAATATTAGCACTTTCGGTCTTGTCTTGCTTCAGCCTCTCCTCTTCCTGAACACAGTGTGAGATGAGCTCATTTAGTGACCAAGTCTCTTTTTGACAATTATATCTCACCTTAAACTAATTAAAATGTTCCGAAAGAGATATTAAAATCAAATTCACTAGCAAGTCCTCAGAGAGTTTAAGCTTGAGTGCTCTCAGTTTTGAAGCAATATGAGACATTTCTATAATGTATTCTCTAATATTCCCTTTACTTTTATACCTCATTGAGATCAGATTTGTCAAGAGCGTACCAATTCTAACTTTTTCGTTCTTGACAAACATTTTCTCAATATCAGCAAGGAACTCTTTAGATGTAGTGATTTTCTCAGACATATATAGTACCCCTAAATGCTTGTGGAAGGGCTTTTTTCATAATCATCATACACATGCTATTCGATTTCTCCCACATTTCCATGTCCCACTTTTCATCCACAGTAACTATATCCGTAAGGTGGTGGGAAATCAGTCCTTCTCGCAAGGTCGAGATTCATGACTACGAGAACTATTAAAAGATTCTCTTGCCAAGACTTTAAGTTTGTGCCATTTAGCATAGAGATAGAGTTGATGCTCACAGTAATATTAGGAGGAGTAGACATAACTGAGTTAAAGAAAATAAACTTACACTCATATAAAATAAACTTAGAATCATAATAATAAACTCAAATAAAAGGTAAATCTCATCTCAAAATATCGACACTCCATCAAAATCTCATCTTTTGACAAGATATTGACTTGTAATTGGCATCCTGGGGCAGTAATCAAACACTGTTAATAAGAACATATCAAACAATGAGTCTTCCTTTTGGCCGATTCATTGCTCATATGCAAAACCAAATAATCATCATACGTTTACTACTGCAATTGCACATGTAATTATGATAAATGTGAGTCTTCCTTTTGGCCGAAGAATATTCACATGTATTACATTCACACAACCTTTTATATTTTGAAATAAATTAATTTTCACAAGAGAGATCACTTTTGTAACATTGTTGCTTCCATATCAATATTTGAATTTAAAATTTAAATTCCAAGACCGAAATTAAATTTAGAATTTCATATATTATTTGAAGTCAATTAATAAGTAAACCTTAATTGAAACTCAATAATAATAATAATAATAATAATAATAATAATAATACAATTATTATTAAAAAAATGAAATCCTAAATTACTTTAAATCATTAATGGGTCCTTAATTGTATTACAATAAGTACATCTTAATCAACATAAAAAAATAATAAAAAAAATAAAAGAAAGGAGGACCACATTTTACGTGTAACAAAAATATACCCACCAAACTTTATTTATTTATTTATTTAAGAGCCAAAAAACATAGTGCATTACAAGTCTGTAACTAAAATACACAAAAACCGGAAACCAAGAAATAGACAGCAGATCATCCTCGTTCGGCATTGACATGAGTAAAGCAATTGAACCACAATGATTATTGAGGTAAACGCATTCCAGAATATGAAGCAGTGATTAGCGTCGAACAATGAGCATAAAATAAATTTGATTCTCAGTAATTTAAAACGATGGGCTCTAATACTACTTATTAGATGATAAAATTTTAGCGAAAACCATCATTATAATCAAGAAATCATCATATTAAATTATTAAGAATCATAAATTAGTTTACGGAAGCGTACCTAAATCCATGAGCGAATGAATTTGTGGTTTGACCTATTAGGGCAACATGTATCCAATCCTTTCAGAGAACCCTTTAACTTTCTCTCTACGATCTCTTCTAAGAGCATCTCCAATACAACAATGTTGAAAGTGAAAAAATTGACACATGGAATAAAAATAATTATGTGTCACATTAAAATAATTAGGTGGCACATTAAATGCTTGACATTACTCTTGATAATACAATTAATTTTAAAGATATCATCCAATCATGTTATTTCTCTCTCTTTATTTTTTCTAAAAATAAATAAAATAAATTATCACATATATAACATTAAAGATATCGTCCAATCATGTTATTTCTCTCTCTTTATTTTTTCTAAAAATAAATAAAATAAATTATCACATATATAACATTAACATTGATGCATTGGAGAACCTTTTTTATAAAATGTCAATGTCATTTGACACATATGATCAATTAACATTGGAGATGCTCTAACGATGGGATACATAATAGAATAGGTGATAATGATACGTTAAAATCCTTATATACTTGAGTCATTTATGATTTACCTATTTTAACATACCTATCTTTATTTGATCACTTTTAACTGGTCTTCCTTATTTGACAGTACACAACATATAATTATTTCACATATAAACTCAATACTTGATTAAGGATCCAACAAGAAAATCTTATGTTGTTCAAGATTCAATATTGCATTTGCTCCGTAATCTTCCAACTGTATTTTTATTAACACTTCATCCTATACTTCTCTGTGTAAATCATGTACCATGTTTTCCACATCAACAAGAATATTTGGAAGCTCTTATAAACTAATACTGAAAGAAGATAATTTGTTGCCTTTCTCTATTCATTAGCGTCCCCATATATACAATCAGTATACCAATTATTAGGCTAAACTATAGGAACTAAATTAAGGCTAAACTATAATCTAGGAAACTAATTATAGTACATTTGACTAACAATATATGTCTAATATATTTAACACACCCCCGCAGTCGAAGCGGGAGGTTTGCGAACGCTTAGACTGTCCCGAAATTCTTCAAATAACACAAGTGGTAAGCCTTTGGTGAAGATGTCCGCTATCTGATGRCGTGATGGTACATGCAACACTCGAACTTGGCCARGAGCGACCTTTTCACGTACAAAATGAATATCCATCTCAATATGTTTGGTTCGCTGATGTTGAACCGGATTGCCAGAAAGGTATATTGCACTCACATTGTCACAAAACACCAATGTTGCCTTCTTGATCGGACAAAGTAACTCCAAGAGAAGARTTCGAATCCAACAAGACTCAGACAACACATTAGCCACCCCTCGATACTCGGCTTCGGCACTCGAGCGGGAAAGAGTAGGTTGTCGTTTTGACGACCATGATATCAAGTTGTCACCCAAAAACACACAGTAGCCCGAAGTAGAACGTCTCGTATCCGGACAACCACCCCAATCTGCATCAGTATATGAAATAAGAGTAGATGTCGAGGATGGATAGAGATGCAAGCCGTGATGTCGAGTACCCTGAATGTACCGGACAATACGCTTAAGAGCATYCATATGAACAACTCTCGGGGCATGCATATGTAAGCAAACCTGRTGTACCGCATAAGAAATATCTGGTCTTGTAAACGTAAGATATTGGAGAGCACCTGCAAGACTGCGGTAAAGAGTGGGGTTCTCGAACAATTTCCCAGTGATATTACTCATCTTGGATTTCGTATCCACCGGAGTGGACGAGGGTTTACACGAAGACATCCCTGCACGATCAATGATCTCTTCGGCATATTTTTTCTGTGAAAGAAACAAACCACCTTTGTGTCTCGTCACTGCCACCCCAAGAAAATAATTTAATGGACCAAGGTCCTTCATGGKAAATTCAGAGCTAAGAAGGTCCATAATAGAGCACCGAAGCCTATCAGAAGAAGCAGTGAGAATGATATCATCAACATACAACAAAATATAAGCCATATCAGTCCCCTTAGTGTAAATAAATAGCGATTTGTCACACTTGCTATTTAAAAAAACCAACGGACACAACGAAATCAGTAAAACGCTTATACCAAGCGCGGGGAGCTTGCTTAAGCCCGTATAACGATTTTCTTAAGAGACACACATAATCCAAAAATTGTTGATCCCGGTACCCCACTGGTTGATGCATGTATACGGTTTCCAAAAGTTCACCATGAAGGAAAGCATTTTTAACATCGAGCTGATGAATGGGCCACGCCTTGGATACCGAAAGAGCCAGAACCGTGCGAATAGTAACTGGCTTGACTACTGGACTGAAAGTCTCTCCACAATCAATGCCAACTTGTTGAGTCTTCCCATCACCTACAAGACAGGCTTTATGCCTCTCAAACACACCATTAGATTTTTCTTTATGAGTAAAAATCCACATAGAACGAATAACATTCACGCCATTAGGACGGGGCACCAACTCCCACGTCTTATTTTTAATAAGAGCATTAAATTCATCATCCATAGCTAATTTCCAATTCGGATCACGAAGGGCCTCTATCGGATTACGCAGTAAAGGGGACCTTGACACGGAAGTAGTTAAGGCTTGGTATTTTTTATTTGGTTTAATAATTCCTCGTTGACTTCGTGTCACCATTCTGGGTGGTTGGGTAGGTGGAGGATGAGGAAGCGGGCTGATTAAATCTGGAGCAGGTGGGCTGATCGATCGTGGCCCATCAGTTTGGAGTGGTGGATTAATTGAACTGTTTAAATGGCTTGGTCCCGCTGGAGTAGTGGAAGAAGAAGGCCCAGCGGCTAGAATTGTTGGAGCTGGATCGCGGCCTGCTGGAGGAGTGGAAGACGGAGGCCCAATAGTTGGGGCTGGGGGAAGTCCATTCGGATATGGGCTTGTGTTTAAAATAATGTCCCTATTTTGATTTTGTAAATGATGAACAATATATGGTGAGATATCATCATTCAAAAATTTGTATGAATCACCAGTAGGTCTATGGAATTTGGAAAATGGAAAGACTTGTTCATCAAAAATAACATGACGACAAATAATTAATTTATTTGAAGATAAATCATAGCACTTATATCCACGACGGTGTGATGGAAATCCCAAAAATACGCACGGAGTGGAACGAGGTTGCAATTTATTTATAGTGGTTGAGGGAATGAGGGGAAAACATAAACACCCAAATACCCGGATATGAGAAAACGAAGGATATCTTTTATATAGTGTTTGAAGAGGAGAAGCATTTCCCAAAAATTTT
>BMAC01000291.1:1177421-1201682 GCA_014905375.1 Phtheirospermum japonicum | reverse complement strand
TGCTGGTTGAAAATCTGCTGCCGTCCGCGTCCACGCCCTCGGCCGTTACGGCCGCCGCCGCCGTGTTGGTTCCGAGACCCCCCGTCGTTGCCTTTTCGACCACCAGAATGTTTTCGAGGATTGAAAGATTTACCCGAGGCTGCCCGGACTGGTCGGAGGTGGAGCCATCCGAAAAATCGGAAATTTGAGATGCGACCATCGCCGAGTCGGACCCAGTAGCGGCCTCTTTCGCCATCCCCGCCTCCTCCAGCGTAAGCATTGAACGAGCCTGGTAGAAGGAAGGTAACGGGTTGCTTTGCCGAATTAAAGTCCCGACACCACGATACGCTGAGGTAAGGCCCGYAACAAGTTGAAGAACCAACCTACTTTCCGAAACCGGTGCGCCGACATTTTTCAGTTGGTCCGCGAGTGATTTGAGACTCTGGCAATAAGCAGAGACATTGGGGAAATTATCCATACGAACATGTGCAAATTCTTGTTCAAGAGTTACGGCCCGGGAATGTTTGTTGTCCTGAAAAATATCACGTAACCGATTCCATGCTTCCATCGTCGTTGTATCTGGTTCAATAATCGTATGCAAGAGATCACTTGAGATGGTAGCGTAGATCCACGACAGGACTGTTGCATCGAGAGTCGACCATAGGTCCTTGTCATCGTCGGACATGGCCGGAACCAGCTCCGTCCCTTTATCAGACGGGATGATATGATGTAGTACCTTGTGTGACCGTGCCGTGACTTTGAAAAGCTCCGCCCACGTAGAAAACTGTACATTTGACTAACAATATATGTCTAATATATTTAACAAATACCTTTTTTTCCATACTCTCCAAGAAAAAGTTTATAACTTTTAAAGTTTTGTCGGTAAGTATTTTACTCGAAAAAATGGCAAAGTACAGTCTCACAAGGATTACTAGGGGCTCGTTCGGTTCCCGTGATATCCCTGGACATGTCTGGATATCTCGTGTTATCTCGTGTTCGATTCCCACGATATGAGCCCCTGATAAATCGGATGGCCCGCACAATATCCTTTTGTGGCGTGACAAAAAATCCTGGGTCATGTGCCTGGATTTATTTATCCTGTTTTTAACCCCCGAATGAAATTACATATTTGTCCTTGCACAGTACAAACTATTGACACAAACACCCTTAATTGCACATTCAATTACGCGTTGCACTCCATAAATACTCGTCGAAGCTTGAAGAACCCTAATTTGACTAGTCGAACCAATAATTTTCATCGTTTCTGCGACTTGAAAAACTGTGGCTGTAGAATTGGGCGAATTTGAAACATCCATCCACCATCGAAGGTAAGAAACTTCATCCACCATCGAAGGAAAAACTGTGTCTTTTATAATTTCTTCAGAACCCAATGGAACTTCATTTTCCACAAGGCTTTCTGCTATTTTCCTTCTCCCTTCAGAGTCATTTGCTGCAAAAATACATATAAAAGCAAACAACACACATAGCCTTTATCTGCAGCTATGCATGAACACAAGAAATCTTTTTGGTTTTTAAGCCTCAATAAATCCAATGCCCAAATGAAGGGGACAAATTAAAAATTAAAAATTGAAAAAATAAAATAATAAATAGGAATTGAAAATCTTTCAGCTTCTATCTGAAAATCCCCAAAACCGAAATATTTTAACTATACGAAGCCCACAAATTCCTATTGGCCTCTACTTTTATTTATTTTTTTCTTTATAAAAAATAATAAAATATAATAATATTTTCGTATAACGTCACACCCCTCCCTTTCTAACGTCAAAAAGTTATATTACTTTTCACAAATGTAAATAGAGTTTATAAAAAAATAAAAATTATTTTTTACTATTTCCTGCCGGCAGGAAAGTGTGTAAATAGAGTTTTAAGCCTATTACCTGCCGGCAGGAAAATGTGTAAATATTGAAAATTATTACTGCATCACTTTTTTTTCTTTCTTTCTTTTCATTTTAATATTTGAACACCATTAGATCGGCGCCTTAATTTGGAAAGTGGAGAAGGAGAGGGCGTGAAGGAGATAATCCCTTTCTGCGTACTAAAATACACCAATATTAAGTTGAGGGTGATTTGGTCAATTCTCGCTTTATCCACAACTATCCCGCCAACCGAACACCGTATTCGCACATCCAACCAAGATTTATCATTTCCCAATCATGCGCAACGAACATAATACAAATTATTCCCAACAGGGCTATCCTGTGATGGAGTACTAATTAGTCCAATCCCATCCAGCTAACCGAACGAGCCCTAGGTACATTACGTAATATTCAAATATACATCAATAGTATACGATACATCACATAACAAATGAAGTATATATACTTCAATATATAGGTACAGCAATCAAAATTACTAGATACATTGTATTAAAAAAAAATATACATACATTGACATCATAAAAACAAAAAAATATAACGATCGGATCAACACTGCAATGTGAGTCCTAGTCCACAATATAATTTACAACATTTTCAAGTCATACTCAATTCAGTTTTTCTTACTAGTCACACAACTAAATAAAAATTAACGAATAAATCGTTCAATCAAGCAGGTCGAAAAGTTCAAGTCGTGATCAGCTTGATTGCAAGTTGTGGATGAGCCCAACTATAATCGCAAATCTCGCTCGTAGAGTTCCCCCACCACGATTCTTGGCCCGGCGTCAAGATTACGCGGCATAACCACCCAATGATACAATTATTCATAATTTGAAGAATTTATCAATGATGCTGGAGGGACACACGTGAGCAAGCTGGATCTTTCTGGTGAATGATAACAAGTACAACAAAGAAGAGAAATCCAAATCCATATATCACAAGCAGTTTAATATACATACAAAGTATACCCCACCACAATAATGTTTAGCTCCCTGTAGCTTTCACAACAACAGCCTGTCCATAGGCCCCAACAAACATTATTTCCATCAACAAACACTTACCTAAGTGGCTAAGCCCATAGTATTCTTTATTCCGAGGAAGTAAAATTCCATCAGAATGTTGTGCTGTGCTGTGCCACAGAAAACATGTTATATTTCTATACCCCACCTAAACCACTCTTAATTCCATACAATGTTTGGACCCACCAGCAAATATTGCAAAACAAGTTTAGTTCGGAATATGAACCGACCGACACATTTTCAGACCACTATTTCATATGACCGAGTGAAGCCATTGTATTAAAGAGCCCAGCAAAACGCGATTGAGGGACTTGATAGTAGGGACGTCAATAGCTGACACGACAAGATAAGAAACACAATTACAGAGACAATGATACAATAAAGCACGACACGACACAAAACACCACGAAATTCTAATTTCAATTAGATTTGCACTTACTGTTACATTTATAATTAAAAAATACAGAATATAAGAAAACAGGATAGTGGTACACGAATTACAACACGATAACCTGATTTGGCACCCCTAATTTATAGTCAATTATTCAATCAATGCAGAAGAGAATTGTCATTATCTCAACAATAAACTTATACATAAAAGAAATAAAAATTAAATCGAATATAACAATAGATAGCAAGTTGGACATCGTTTTAAGTTGTTCAATAGCGTGATACATTGATAATAGGGACTCAACTAACAGAAAATGCAATTGAAAATGTATCCATTGACAATGAACTCAACAAATTGCTAAATATACAGAGTTAACTTAAGAAATGACGTGCACCAAAACACACTGAAGCCCAGAAAAGGGGAAAAAAGAGAAGAGAAAAAAAAAAAAAAAAAAAAAAAAAAAAAAAAAAAAAGGTAATATAGGGAGACTTTGTGTCAGATCATTTACAATACGTGCATTTAAGCAGCTCTGCAACAAATCAGGACAAAAAATAAATGTGCAGAATCAATCACATATCTAAACTTACTATGTTCCACTAAGGCAAGAATATATAACTAAATAGCTTATGCTTCCTTTCCAAGCGCACAGACAGATCGGCAATCTAAACGAGCATTTAAGGAGTGATATTGCATTCCCGCAAATATTGCTGATCGTAATCTACAAATTTCGCCCAATAGTTTCGGGAACTTTGGTATGCCTATCTCGAGCCACGGTTTCAAGTTGCCGTTGTAATGTACTACTGCTGCCCGCTCGATATCCTTTTGAGATACGTTTGGATTATAGCCAAGTCCCAACACATGCCAAGATTTGTCGAGAGCGTAAGTGCGATTCCAAAATGTTATCAGACCCGTGGCAAAGTCCCTAATTTCCATAGTAGCCTGTCGTGATTCTGATCATAAAAAACAATTTTGTTTCAGTGATGGAAATTAAATAATAAAATCCCCAACACCATTGTTTTCCAAAAAAATAATAAATAAAAATGTTTTTAGATTTTTGAAAAAAAAAAAAGTTTTGCATTATGTTACTGGTCCAGAGAAATAAATAAAGAGAGGCACACCAACTGTTGGGCAGAGGTCCCCTTAAAACTAAATTTCAACATAAATATTTTAAAATAATACCAAAAATAGAAAACCAGAAAAAAAAAAAAAAAAACTAAACCAAACTAACTAAAAAAAACTTAAAATAAAAATCTTAAGAAAAAAAGGAAAAAAAACACTAAAAGTCCTACAACCCCAAAAAGATTTAAAAAAAACCAAAAAAAAAACCCTGAAAAGCTGGAAAACCCTAACAAAAACTAAACTAAAAAAAAAAACTAAAATTTGGGACCTGCCTAACGGAATGTACTCTATTAGGCGGGTGTAAACAAGTTTCTGTCAATAAAAAGGGCAATATAGACAATTGAACTCAGAAATGGCTAAAAAAAACATCTAGTAAACTTACCAGATTCTGCCATTTGTGGTACACCTCCGTAATATTTTGCTTTCTCCACTCGTCCAGATCAAAAATATTCATCCCAAACGCCCAACCACAAGCACGTGGACTAAAATTCCTCGAAATAAGAGGGTTCGAAAAATTGAGGTACCGATCGAACCGGTGAAAGCTCTCTCCGCATGTTTCAACAACTCCAATAACTTTCCCATTCAGATTGAGCGACCAAAGCCCAGTGAGATCCTTTTGCACCACGATATCGTCGTCTAAGAACAAAACCTTGTCGAGCTTTGGGAAAATCTCTGGCAGATAAAACCGGAGATGATTCATGATCGAGAGGTACTTGGGATTTCTAAACTTCAAGTTGGAATCGGATTCGGCACGACGGTTCTTGAAGTAATAGTCGATCATGGAGGGCGAACCCAACTGCCTGAGAACGGGGCTGTAACTGGAATTTAACCATGTGAACTCCTCAACATTTTGAACTTGTATGGTTGCTTTGCCAGGTGGATTGGCTAAAAACCACATTTTCATTGCAGCGTAATTTAGCCTATCAGTTACCACATGGAAAACGTGTTCAGAAGAATCCTGTTCAGGTAAGAAAAGGTTAATGTCAGAATATGAAGGATCAAATAGGAACAATTTTCACCTATCGAAACAAGATGAGAATGAAATAATGGGATAATTACAAAATTACCCTTGAGGTTTGGGTTAATTACCAAAAAACAAACAAACAGAGATGTTCAAAACAAATCTCTGAGGTGTTTAACAAAGGTATAATCGTAAATTTTAACGAATTCAAGAGGGTGTTCGAAATGTTTTTGCTTATAACGGAGTTAAAGTGTAATACAAAGTCCAACCTCTTTTTCTTATCGTATATCTTCTCTATTTAACACATACTTCAGGGGCAGCTTTGGTATTTATCCCTAAAAAATACTGAAGATTTCCAATTTTCATATCAATCAAATAATAAAATAAACAAACTTTTTTAAATTTTCTAATAGGAAATAATGTTTTCACCTTTGCATGGGTTATTGTTGAGTTCACAACAACAGCCGCAGCCAGCACATTGTCCGAAAACAAGGCGTAGTGGTACATCTTAGGATCATCTAATTTCTCCTCGTTCGGAAAATGCTGCTGAGATGAGTTCAACATGAAATACTCCGTGGTAAGGCGCAGGGGAAGACAGTGAAGCCCCTTTGGGATCGTTTTTGCGGTTAAGTGCGTCAAAAATAATGCCTGTTTCTTGTGGACTCGGAGCTGCTCGTCTGACGAATGAAGCATAGCGCGAAGTTTCTTCACCACAACAGCACAATCGTCCTCGATTTGTTTGCCCTTCAAAAGTGTTTGCTCCATCGCTTTCAACCTCTCAGAAGCACTACATCCAAAACAAAATCAAATAAAATGAGAAAAAAATAGAGGGTTAATTACATACAAGTATCATAGAGGTTTGAACTAATTACACATAATAATAATAATAATAATAATAATAATAATAATAATAATAATAATATTTTTCTAAATTACAAAATACCCCTGATATTTTATTTTGTCTTACATTCAACACAACAAAACAAATTGAGAAAAAAATAGTACTCTAGAGGGTTGGCATAAAAATAATAAAAAAAAAGGCTCTTGAAAACTACAAAAATACCCCCGAGACTTTATTTGCCTTACATGTGCGTGTGCCCACTTCATAAGCACAAGAACATTTCAAAAAAACCCTTCACATTTATAAAATATTAATTTTAGCACTAAAAATGACGAACACCAACGATTAAGTATTCATTTGGATATTCAAATCTTCTATAACTATTAAATGGTGAATAAAATAAAACTAACTAACCTTCTTGGCAGCTCTGAGTCCTTAGTGGCATCTCCAAGTGCTCGTTGAACTTCTTTCATACGCAATCGCAGCTCCCTAATAAAGTGAGCATTGTTTCGAGTCGCTGAGAGTGAAAGATAAACCTTTCCTTGAATGAGTTGGTCCTTAAGCTGACGTATACGAGCATCCGTTGGCAGTGTTTGTTGTCCGTTCTGTTTCTCAGCCCTGATTTTCATTTGCGTTTTTGATATATCTTTGCCAGGGGCTCGAGAAGAGTGTTGTTGTACAGTTTTTAGTTCCTAGAAGTAATAAAATAACAGAACAGAAATTAATTAAATATAAAAAATCATCGAGGAAGAAAATTTACAAAATTACAATATCACGAGCATTTTCTAAGAATTATAAAATTACGAGCATATATACCAAAAATCTTACCATTTTCTTAGACAGGTTTTCAGATGTGGCCAGTGAACTAATTTCTTTCTTCACATTATTTTGTCCATTTCCAGTGAATTTAGTCTCCTTTGACTTTTCTACCCTCGTCTCCGACGCAGCCTCGTGTGCCTGATCGGTCACCTGTCTAATGGGATTTTCATCCAAGGACTTGGAAATTCCATCTTCGCCCGATTCTGTTATTATTTTTCTTTAATGAGTTAAATGAATCGTAACCGATAATCAATTTTTGCTAATCAAGGGGGAAAAAAAAAAAGGAGGAGAAAATGTAGGAACCTCCGGTGAGTTGTCTAGTAATACGAGCGTTTTCTCCGGACAAAGCATTAGGATTATCTGAGCTAGATTCTGATGATTTTTCTGAATAAACTATGCCCAATGGTTCTTTCAATGTGGTAGATAATTCCTAATCAGTTAAAATAGTAATTATAGCAAATTATAAAAACAGAGATCTAAAATTTCCATAAAAAACAAAAAAGCCCAATTAAGGAAAGGAAATCAAGAAATACATACCTGAGGTAGCACATTTAATGGCCTGACTTCACCAGCAAAAGTCTGCAAACAGGATATCCAAGAATTAAACACCCCAAATTTTATTATTATTTTTTTAAAATTACAGAATAAAATGAGTAATTAAAGAAAGACTTACAAAGGTTGAAACATCTTCTACAAATTCATTCCTGGCTGAAACAGCAGGAAAAAAAAAATCAATCAAGAAAGCAAGAAATAATACCAAGAAACAAATTATATATATACTTTACCCTTTAAAGAAATAATAATTATTAACAAAAAAAAAAACACGAGTTGAAGAATAAAAGCAAGAGTAAGAGTGAGCATTACAAGAAGATGAAGTGAAATACGCTCCGAGTGTGTCAGTGTAGAGGACAATTGGGGCAAAAACGGTCGCCAGCAGCAAGAAAATCACTGATTTTCTGAGCTTTACCTTCATTTTTTAATTTTATTTTTTGCTCCTTTTCCCCAAGCAAGTGAGCAACTCAAACACTACCAAAATTAAAGGTTTCAACTTTCAGAAACACATGAATTAGAAAAGACACCGACAAGGGAAAAAAAAAAAAGGGAAGCCGACCCAGAAAATAAATCAAGAATTATAATAAATGAGCTCCTGGGTAAAATTTGGGGATTGATGAATTGATTTCTACAATAATGACACTCAATAAAAGATTAATTGGATGTGGGTTGAGTAAAGAAAACCCCAGAAAATTTGTGTGGACTTTCGGTGCACAAAAGCATTCTATCCGTAGGACGAATCATAAAGACTGGACAAATCGAAACTAGCAGTGATAAAGCGAAGGAAAAATAACAAAGAACAAAAAAATGTTGTAGTATTATTTTTAAACAAGACGGAGATAAGAAGAAAGGACGAAATATGGCTGCTGCTGAGATCAAATCCTGTGAAATTTATTATAATTTATTATTTATGGCTTTTATGATGTTGGATGGGACTCGTGTGTGTGTGTTGAGCAATTTGTGCGTTGTTTTCCCTTTTATTTTTTTCTTAGGCGAACTTTAGTTAATTCTGCAGGAAAGAAAAATATTAATAACTGCAAATAATAAAAAATCACACCACAAGAGTAGAAGGTGTTCATTCAAGAGTAAGCCCTTATCATTACTTTCTATTTATTATTCTTTATTACTCATTGTGTGCACAAAAAATTGACATTCGAAAGATAGGGGTTTTTTTTTTTTTCTTTTTAAGTAATAATTGCAAAAAAAAATAAATAAATAGTATTTAATGTACTTTGTTTATTTAAATAAATTAGAATAAAATAGTAAATAGCACAAAAAAAAAACTTTACAATTACAGATTAAAGTAATAATTGCAAAAAAAAACTAAAAAATCGTATTTAATTTACTTTGTTTATTTTGAAAAATTAGGAATAAAATAGAAAAAATAGCAAAAAAAAAAAACAAAAAAAAAACTTTACAATTACAGTTATATATGTTCTCGTGTTTTGGTCTACATGTGTTAGTATCTTTTGTGAAGATAAAAAATGAAATATCTATTAAAACTCCCACCTATTTCGAAGACTATGCAATTTTGGGCGTGTCCCCTCTTATTAAAATCACTCATTCCCCACGTCATAATGCAGCTGCCCCACATCTCATATATTATCACAAATTTACAAGTTGAACGTTGCCATTATCGTCTAAAATACAAAAAACTAAAACAAAAAAGATTGAACGTTTCTTTTCTTTTTCCCTTTTTCTTTGAAAGTCTCGTGTCTCATTTTAGCTGGACTAATTTTCCCAAGGGTCATGTTCTTGTACCATGAAGGAAGTAAATCACTTGGTGTGTCTCTGCTGGCTGTGAATTATAACTAGCGGTGTCAAATCGTATTATGGTGTTGTGTTCGTGTCGCACTATCGTTTTTTTTATTTATTTTATAATTTATTTGATCATAAATGTAAAAATAAATGTACATTTAGCTTAATTTAGAATTCCGTGCTTTTCGTGTCGTGTTTCATGTCATTTTGTGTCGTGTCGTGCCTTATTGTGCGTTTATCTTTGTAATCGCATTTCTTACCGTGTCATGTTCGTATCGTGCTATCGTGTCATGTCAGTTATTGACGCCACTAATTATACCGAGGACTGAATTACCCGTCCAGTATCCAGAATTTTGGGACAAATAGAGTATTATTCGGTATAAATAAGTCAGGTAATAGTAATGCACGGACTCATTTCTTTACTCGCTACCCACCGCCTATCCAATTATACTTTTAATATTATATATATATATATATATATATATATATTACATATCATATATTCTAATGTATAGCAGTATATTATAATATATATTCTATAATATAATATACTATATTGAAGGACAAGTTAATACTATTTAAATTTATATATTTCATGCACTATATTAAAGTCAACATAGTAAATAATATAATTTATACTTTATAATATAATATATATAATATATTATATGAGATTTATGTAATAATAACATGTTATTGCATATTTTATGAAATCATTAATTAAAAAATAATAATGAGTACTTGATTATCTGGGCACTATTCATATCATACCCAATGATTATATAGGATACCTGTTCATTTACATCCTAATTTTCACTTAGGGGGTGTCACCAACAGAATTTAGTGGAATTTAGAATTTCATAATAATTTAGGTGTCTTCAATTTGGATTTCTACGGAATACATCAAATTCTGTGTTCCTCAATTTGGATTTTAATGGATTCTACGAAAATCCAGTGTTCTCAAACATTTTATGAATTTAATGGATTTCTTTTATAAGTGGATTTGAATGGATTTTCATAAAAATCTAAGGCATATTTATGAAGAAAGTATTCTATACAAAACTCAACCTCAACCCCTCGGAATTCGAATTACATTTTAATAAAATTAGTAATAACAATAACAATAATAATAATATTGATAATATAATAGAATAATAGTACTAATAATTATTATTATAATTATTATTATTTATTTTTATTATTGAGTGAAAAAAAAAATATTTTTCTCCCATGTATCTCTACCACATTATTTTATATATTCTTTTAATCTTTCAATAAACTTGTACCTTAATTATCATTTTTGTATGACAATAATTTTAAACTTATTATTCTACAAATATGATTACTATTATTATTTTGTATTTTCAGTTGATTCTAAGTCTTGTGAATAGCCACCATATATTTGCTTTGTAGTTTTATTTTGATTGCTAACATCTTTTTTTATGAATCACTTACTAAAAAAAAATTTGTCACTATAGTATTTACTGGAAATAAGAAAGTTTTTTCAACACACACACACATATCTATATCTATCTATCTATCTATCTATATATATATATATATATATATATATATAGAGAGATAGATAGATAGATAGAGATATATATATATGGTGATTTCTTCTATTTTTGTTAGTTGATAAATATTTATTACCACATCTTAATAGATGTATTTTTATATAAAAAATATGAATTATCTCCATCAATGTTATTTTTAGTTAAATAATTATTTTAGCAATAATATTTTGTAAAAAAAATCATACTTGACCATGTCAAATTATATTTATATTAATGACTTTGTTAGAATACTTGCATTTTTTATAATTATGAAGTTATTATATTTACATAAATTCATTAATTATATATTGATAAAATTCAACAAATTCCATTAGAATATTTTAAAATCCACACAATTTCATTATATAAGAATTATAAAATTCCATTAAAATCCAATAGAATCTATAGAATTCTTTAAAATATATCAATTCCAAATGCTTAAAAATCCTTCAAAATCCGTGTTGAGAACACTTCCATTAGTTCTGATTCCCAACCGCAATAATTCATAGACCTCTTTTTTAGTATTCCCCACGTCTCGTTTTATATGACAAGATTTGAAAAGAAACAAAATTCATCAATTTCTATTTGCCGCATTTACATTTTCAAGAGGGAACTACTATTACTTTTTACTTTCTCAATATGAATTAAAAATTATTTTACTATTTTTACCAGATTTTTATTATTTATATTTTTAATTATTTTAAATAAAAAATATTATGATCATTTGATATTTATAATTATAACACCAAACATCTTTTTTAATTTATGTAAATTGCCAATTATTATAAGATAGAAAAGGCCTATTGGCGGGGATCAATGGTGATAGAGGTTCAAACACCGACACAATGATAAATGGGATCAAGTTCTTTTGAATTTCGAAGATGTTGTTTGGGGTTTATAAGTGATGATATTGGATTTGTAATAAATTTTCAATAGAAAATTCGTGTTTGGTTTGAATCATCATAACATTCTCAATTATTATCTATTTTTGATGAAGAAAAACAATATACTAAATTAATTCTTTTTTCAAGATTTACAAATTGATAATTAAATTGTAATATTCAAAAAGTTAATTAATAAAATGAATAGTATATTTAGTAAAAAACTTAAGTTGAATAAATTAGTACGTATGATTATGATTTACATTTTTAATATTTTGAATTTTAAGAGTCCAAATGAATATACGGTTCTGGAAAAACCTCTACAAAAATCAACATCGGGAGTCTACCAAACTCTACACTATCGCAATCGTCGTTGTATATATAGATGGATAGATATTAGCCATTAGCACGGTTAAACTTTGATAATGATCCGTTAACTAAGCACTTTTTTCAAAGTTATGCTCTCTAAGTTGGTAAAAGTACCACTGCTGATTTGGACCGCAGCGTCGGTCACCATTAATCATTTTTTGCCTTTTTAGTACCAACAAGTCAACACCCCTTATTCATCTTATTCATCCACATCTAATACCAAGGAAAAGGCTATTTAAAAGAAAATTAAAAAATAAAAATAAAATTCTTGGAACCTAGTCTAATTATAATTAAAAAAACTCATTATCTTTTGAAATTGTAAATATCAAAATATTCTTTTGATATTTGTAAATATTTTACAAATTGCATCACAAACAGAACAAATTAGTTAATAAAGTACATAGATCAAATGGATATTTAATTATTCGTGATACCTATGATTTTTGTAATTTTGAAATATAAATGATATTCTCTTCGTCTCATTCTATTTAGTGTTGTTGATCATTTCATTGAGATTAAAAAAGATGATTGATGTTATAATTATAAGGATGTGATAAAAGTAAAGTAATAATTATTATATTTAAAAAAATGTAAATACGAGAGATAGAAGATGAGGCTCATTCTACCCCTTTACTCCGTATGTATTGCTACCCCTTGCACTGCTGCAAATCTTAGATGCCAAGTTATTTGGGCCATTAACTTGGCATGATTATTGAAGATGAGGCATGCCTAATTTGGGGGCACTCATGTAGACAAACATTACTAGGACTATTTCTTTACTTTCAATGAAAGCTATATATGCTGTTGAAGGCCATCAATTTTCACAGTAAATGCAATCAATAGCTAGATCCTTTGTATTTGCACAAGCCCATACATGATTTAAATATGAAGCCTTTACCTATCCTACAATACTTGTTTTTGCTCAATAATTGGAGCCCCTTACAAGTTATTTTTATTTTAATAATATATATAAAAAAACAAGCTTTTTCTTTCGATTGCCTCTAGAGAACCCAGATCACATATTAAATCAAACTCCAAGGCTTAATGCTACTTGTTCTATTTTATATGCTAGCTAACCTTTGTTTTTTAATAATTATAAAAAAATTATTAATAATAAAAAAAAAGAAAAAACACACACACAAATGTGCAAAATCTAAGGATGATTGGACTTGAAATGCTAGACGCGTGATTCCTAATTCTGTCCAGAAATTTAGTACTTTTGACATGTTCTTCGTAATTTAGTGTAGAAAAACAAAAGCATGAATGAATTATTTGCACTAATTTATGAGGGCTTGTTCAAACCAATGTCAAGAGGCTGATCACACGGACAACCCCAAATGCAATCGAATCGTTCGAAATCATCGATTTCTAACGACCAAAACCCGTCTTCATCATCTAACTTCTTGTCATGGAAATTATACTCTGCTGGAGAATAAGCAAATAAATTTTGCACATCAAAATTTGCTGCAAAAGCCTCATCCAGATATGAATAAGGCACAAACTTTTCTTCGGTTCCCAAACATTCGTCGGCTATGAAGATCACTCCGTCTTTCAGCCACGGAAAGTCGAAAACTCCAAACCCATCGCAAAATTCGTATTGCGTCTGATCGTAATTTTCGTAAAAATCGCGCACGCTTTCAGGCGACGATCTCTTGGCTTCGTTGTAGTGGTCGGGCTCTCTTTTCTCGTCTCTCGTTCTCTTCCTGTTTTGTGCGTTCTCTCGCTCCATAGCCCTTTTCTGAAAACACAGAAAAAATCACGACACAATAGGCAAAAGAAATAACTCAGCCTTAATAGATCAATTTGAATGTGAATGGGATTTTAGATGGAGAAATGAGAAAGAGTGAGAAATCAAAGAATGGAGAGGAAAAGTGGATCTCAATGGGTGGTGTTGTGTATTATGTGGATTACGTACCGTTGTGTATTTTGCTCCTCCTTTTAGGCTAACTTTCCTTGAAGTAGTTTTCTTTTTGCTTAAAAAAGGAGAGGTTTTTGTTTTTTTGGCTCAAACGCTAAGGGATGAGAGGGCTTATTAAAAACCGTTTTTGCATGCACACAGACTGCCATGCGTCACGCCTTGTAACAAGTTTGAGACTTGATAAATCTCGGCCTCTCTTTCCATGGTAGTATATTAGAGGTGGCAAAGTGAAACTCGACTCGTGACCGAGGATATGATCGGATTGAACTCATATTTTATTGGTTGGAAATCGACTCAATTTTTAGCTTGACCCAATAAAATTAGTGTACAAATTGTAGGGAGACGAACATAAATCAACCATTATATTGCATACGATACTCTGACCTATTTTTATAAACTTGTTTGTCAAAATGTTTAAAATTTGCCCGCAAAAAAACGAGTTCACTTGTAGGTGGGTAAGATAACTCGTGTCGATCTCTCAAGGACTGATATTCGGAATTTTCAATATTTGTTTAAGCACAATTTTAACACGCGAACTTGTATAAATTTCGTTTTTGAATTTATTAACTACTTAATTGAAAAGCAAGAACTAATTATTTTAACCTAATTAATTAACTAAAGTTTTATTTAAATTAACTAGAATTATTAATCTAGAGTTTTTGAAAAGCAATTTAATCTTAGTTCTAAATTAATTAACTAGCTGGGATTGAATCATCAAGCATATATGAATTCTCAAGAACAAAGTAATTCTAAAATCCTCAAGCAATTGCATATTATGAACCAAATTAAAAATTATTTAATTAAACTTAAGCAATAAATATCCAAGCACGAACAATATCATCACTAAGCATGAACTAAATTAAAAATGCAGCAACTAAATTCATATTAAAAATGAAATCTAAGGTTCCAAACTCAGCGATTCAATGGTTCAAACGATTCAAAAATCCAAAACAAAGCGATAAATACCTAAGAACATAAATTATCTAAGAATTAATATAAAAAGTAGCTAAGGTTTAGAAAACTTATTAATAACTACGAGGTGTTGAAAATATCTTTGCGAATTTGGACTATGGATGGTTGATCTTGGTCGAGAAATCGGATCTTGAGCGAAAATCTTCGTCTTGGAGTTCGGGATCTTGAGTCTTCGTCGTAGATCTTGAAAATATGTTGTAGGGTGTTGAAAATAGGTTACTCAACCCTAGGATTATGTTTAGGAAAGTTCCTAAGGTGTGTGGTCCGCTACGAAGTCAGATTTATGGGGGTATTTATAGTTATTTAATGACTTGGAGCCCAAGAAAACCTAAAAACGCGTTTCCAGCGTCGGTGCGTCGGTTGGGCGTCGACCGACGCGAGAAGGGACTCGATGTCGACGCTGTCGGTGCGCGTTGACTGGGAAGGGGCGTCGACCGACGCGGGCGTGGTCGACGCGACAGAGAGTTATGTCGAACATGCGTCGACCTAGTGTCGACCGTCGTGGGCTGGTGTCGCGTCGACGTAGCATCGACGCTCGGGTCGATCGACGCTACTCGTGCTGCGTCTGATTTTCTCGATCATTTTGCTACTCTTTCACCGAAAAGCTCATTCTCGACTCTCGAACATCAAACTTCATCTTTTTACGTGCTGAACTCTTTCGGTTACTTAGCTGTAAGGTTAAAAATAACGAATAATCACTTATTCTCATCAATTTCGATCAAAATACAGTAAAATAAGTTGGAAGTATAAAAATACAAATATAACAATAACAAAAATGAACTAAAATACTACTAAAAATAAGACAAATTAGTGCTAATCATACTCCAATAAGTAAAGACGAGCATAATCAATAATTAACCAAATGTTCATTTATTTAATGTTCATCATTTGACGTCCACTAGTTTTTTGCTCGAGGTTTCATTATTTCTTAATTGTTACAAGATTTGATTGTCATGGGATGTTTATCACCATTTAAAATGATGTTCATCAATTCATTTGATAGAGGTCCACTAGTTTTTTGCTCGAGGTTTCATTATTTCTTAATTGTTACAAGATTTGTTTGTCGCGGGATGTTTATCACCATTTAAAATGATGTTCATCAATTCATTTGATATAGGAGTGCATTGCTTTGTACACCACTTTGTACAGTAACACTACCCCTGCATCCGTGGGCATATTCCCAATTTTTTTTTTGTTCATACTTACTTCATAACTGTTTTAATTCCTATTGTATTTGCTCCATTGTTTCATAATTAATTGAAGAAACACCGAAACAAAGTAGAAACAAACACGGTTACAAATATATAAATAATAACAAAAAAAACACAATATATAAACGAACATTAAACTACCAAGAAATAGACGAGCGTAAAAAATATCCAAATTATTGTAACGAGTATACAAACTTTGTATGAATGTCTTTTCCCAAAATATAGTTATTTTTCCAAAAATGTATCTCTGGGTAGGCTGGACTATAGTATCAAGACTAATTAGAGATTATCGAACGCAAATCGATATATGAACAGAAAAGTTTTGAAATAGAAAGTATTAGTCGACTTTTTAAATATCTCGAATCGATCCATACAACAACTTTTTATGGTATAATTTTGAAATTATTTTAAATATCCATAGCGGGTACTCTCCGGAATGCATGCAAATCCTTGACTCCCTCCAACTACGCACACCCCTATATAGTATACCAAAAGGGTGTGTTTGCAAAGTCGGGTGGGACAAGATAATTCTATCCAATCTCACGTGATAGCACCTTTCAAATAACCTAATATGTTGTTTGTATTACCGGATAGCGTCTATGTAGAGGGTATATTGGTTCCCGGTCACAGCGTTTGTACTGATTGATTGTCTTGGATGAATTATGAAAATACAAATATACCCTCATGAAGAATTACATGTTTTATGCACATAGTTTCAAGTATACCCACTTCATCTTCATCATCCCCGAAAATTGACCGACACCAGATCGGATCACCAAGTCCTAAAATTGGGCTTTCTCTAATTAATTTTGGTCCGACACACGTCATACCAGTCGGGATCCGACGCACCCAAGATCCACTTCATCATAACTGTGAATCGACTGAAACAAGATGTATGCACCATAACTGGAAATTGGGTTTTCTTTCAATTGAGTTCGCCTCGACACACGACATACCAGGCGGGATTGCACACAATATAGGACTCGATCAGCAGGTATGTCGATTAGTTTGAACAACCATTAGATGCTTCTGATTAGTTTTTACTTATCGTTGGGGGTTGCCGAAGACACCTCCATGCTTTGGATTCGAACTTGGAATGCTCAATTGGGGTTCATTTAATATGAATTACTACCATACCAACTCAACTTTAACTGGTGTATTGCATTTTTCATCGTGTATCGCATTTCAATTAAATTATTCAGTTTGTTCAGAGTAGATTTGTAGGGGGATCGTGTTGTTGATTCATCGTGTTGTTAATTTTTATGGGGGAATCATGTATTGCATTTGAAGGTTTTATGATTTATTTTGAATCTGAAATCCTGGTCGCATAAAATTATCGGGGTAAATGAGCAACTCGCATGGTTCGTCGTTCTCGTGTCCACGGAACCATGTGTTCAAGTGTTCGACTTTTCATAGGGATCTCCCAACAGAATGCTATTGTGAAGTCCCCATTCGGGTGTTGACCTCGAGGACGTGGACGAATCCAGATCGACGATTCTTGTCTCGCCCTATTTGAGGGGTACACAAACACAGTTCCCTCAGTTTAGTATTGAACGTTATCTGCATTGAATTGGTTATTACGTTAATCGCATTTTATGATAGACAAAAATGTTGATGCATTGCACTATGCTTGTGTTCAAGGAAAAGAAATGTAAATCTTTCATTTGGGTTGATCATTACTCTAAAGAGCAACTGAAATTTATGATTGACCAATTACGCGATGAAATAACTACCGTTCGGGTGGAAGCACTAATATATAAGAAACTGACATATAAAAGTAATTTGTCCAGCCGATTCGCATGGGTTCTTTATTTCATTTTGTTGTTGCTGTTGTTTGTGAAATGAAAAGAAACAGTATGTTTGCGAAAAGAATGGAAACTGTTGCGATGTGTATAACGTTTCTCAATTATGCATTACGAATGAGACCATGTTCTGTGATGTATTATTTAGTTAGTGTTACTCATAAATCAACAAGAACATAGTCTCTGAAATATATAATACATCAAAAGGCTTGGAATCATGTTCGGCAAACCAACCAGAACGACCGCAAGTCTAAAATATCCAGACACAAACATAATCAAACATAAAATAACATAATTAAACATAAAACAAGCCTAAGTCTACGGAGCACCTTCACCGCTAAAAAAAATAACACAACAGATTCAACTACCCAAACCTCAAACAAAGCACTATTTTTGGAGACAGCTGGTGTTGCGTCGAATGATGGTGTTTAGTCAATTGTGATAGAGTGATCCTCACCACTATCATTGTTGTCGTCTAATGTATCAGAACCGTAGGCGCCTCCAGTCCACCCGCCGGATTCACATCCCTCGCGAAAGGGCCCAGGCAATCCATCTCTAAGTCCTCGCTATCGGTATCCCAAAAAGGATCAGGCAAAGATTCGTCCGAGTCGTCCACGGGTAACGGGTTCGTGATGTTTGAGCCCGGTTCGTCATCAGGACCGTCTCCAAAGTTGATCTCCTCTGCGCATTTCATGACGAGATGTCATTGAACTGGCGAAACAAAGGGAAACCATCAATCTGGAAGTATCAGTCGATATCACTCTCCTTTGATTCATACACAAAAAAAACAAATCAAGAAAAAAAAAACATTTTCAGAATTCTCTATGCACAATATACAACAAAAATAGTTGTTGTTTTATTTATTTGCGATTCATAAGAGGTATTGCTCTTCCTGTATATAGTCTAGATTCATGAGAAAATTATTTTTCTTTTGTTAAAAATTAAACAGTACACATACTAACATTATTCTAACACAACCCTTGACGAAAATGGCTACAACTAATAAATTCTTAACGGTATTAAAACAAAACATAAATTACATTCAAATTAAAACAAAGCATAAATTATTACTATTATTACTATGTCTACTTTTTCCTATTAAAATTTGGGAGGTGATCAATTTTGGGAATATACCAAGGTTTGATTATTAGTGAGTTCTTTTGTGGTGTTTTATTTATTTTAATTCTTTTTTGGTCTCTTTTCTTCTGACATTAATTAAATTTCAAGTTTTTCATTATAATTATCTAACTAACAAGGTTAACATGAAAACACGTATAAGATCCAGAAAATTCCATAATGTTCTATTGATAGGGAAATTTATTACCTGCCGTTGCGGGTAAAGTAGGTCGGATTCACGATCACGTTACCCGACCTCCTGTCAAACCGTACACCTGTTAGTTGGCTGAACCGTAGAAATGCCTTGAAATGAGTTCTCAGCAGGTGGATCTTCGACCTCACGACCTCTTCCGTGTACTCTATTTCCATCGCCTCGGACAACTTAGCGGCAAGCAACGGCCATATACTATTGAATACATCAGGATCATGAATGCGATGTTTCCGCGCGCAAATTTCGAAGAAAAGGTCGTAGCAAGCTGCCTCATTGTCTTTGCACCATATAGCCCCATACCACATACCACGCACACGTTGGTTCCTCGTTAGCACCATCTTCACTTCCTGTGAACACAAAGGCTAAAATAAATGAACTATATATATAGGAAACAAACTACTTCAGATACAGTAGCACACACGTGACAAATGTGAGGGATATGCCTAACTATGAAATTTAAAATGAGAATGCCGTCATTTTGAGATGAACTAGTGTACCTGGACTTGAGTTGTTATTCAGTCCGCCTTTATGAGAGATGTATTTTGAAAAAAAAAAGAGTGTCAACAAACATTTTATAATCTCTAATTGATGGCCATAAATGCTGGGTTGGTGATTAGTAGCTCAAGCATCAGCATTTAATTGTAGGCTCTTTATTAATTCTCATTAATGTCCGATGGCTTGTATTCCGACTACCCACTATCACCTGATTAAAAATCTTTCAAAGCACAAATGCCCACAAGGCACATCATTAAAGATGATTAAAAGAACATATAAGGGGAGTGAGGCTAGTTAATGCACTTGTATAGTATATATGAATGTGCATATTTGGCACTACTCTCAAATCTTGAAATAAATGTTAACTTACTTGAAGAAGCTACCCCTAACGTGTTCAATCAGAAGACATTTATATACTCAATATCATGTTCGTATTGAGTAATTATGGGAACAAGCAATATTGGATGCACTTTCAAATAGTGACAGTGGGGTTCAACATAGTTTGAACACACACATGCACCAAAACGAAAAATGCCAACCCCTAACAAACATCCGACGTTCCAAATACAAACAGAAATACATACACAATTCCTACAAATATTCATAAAATTACTGCCAACCAAAATATATAATAAGTCTTGTTTGGAATTAATCCTAAGAGCACCTAAACCACATTACACCTCCACTTTTCATGAATTAAGGGCATCCCTCGAGCATCATCTTCACCATGACCACCTTGTATTCATCCATTATACTGAAAAAAGGTCTAGGTCCTCATTGTTCTTGTAGAATAGCTTCGAAACGGCTAATTTATTCTCAATGGTGAGGAAAGACATTTGGTTCAACACATCAAATATGGCCTTGCTGTTCTTTTGCATCCTGTTGAAAACCAATCCACCGATCCAATTCACCTAGATGGCCCTCAGTTTTACCACAAAATGCCTCCATCAGGTCTAGGAACCACTCCTCCAATGCATCGATAGCCTTACATTTCTTGGTGTTCTTCCTCCTTGGCGCGGAGCTGCCTTCAGCTTGAATACCAGAGTTGTCGTCGGTGTCAAGTCCTGCATTGTCCTGCTCCAAACCCTGATCCGGTGTACTTATTCCCTCATTAGGTTGTTCTTCCCTAGCTACCTCGTACGCTGCATCCGCAAATCCCTGGGCATTCTCTCCCGTCGCCCTATCCTTCCCAAATATGTCAATCCAATCCTTGAAGAATGGCCACGTCTTGTACCTCATTGACTTGAAGTTGGGATCAAACTGCAAAACGTAATGAACATTTCAGAAAGAAAATTCACAAAAGAGATGAATAACCATCCACGGATTAAATAAGACTTTATTGATGCTTAGACCTTTACGTGCTCAGCCTATATGTCCTCACTTTCTACTGTGATTATGTTACTTGAATCATTCCATCCAAAGCCTGAACGACTTTGCATGAGGCTTAGTGACCCGTAGAATTTATTCCACACGTGCATCCTTGAGGTTATATGGGGATCGACTTTGATGTCAGTACCAGGGAAATGTTGAGCCATATGCTTCTCGAGTATGAACGCGTACCCCGACTTGAAACCATTGTCTGCTTTCCAACCCCGTAGGACAAGGTCTTTCAACCCTTGCACGAGGATCATTTCCTCCTCAACGGACCACATCCTTCGGTTAGGACGACACGATAAAGGTTTTGCGAAGCTTGCTGATGATTCTATCCCTGCACTAGTAAATCATTGATGGTGATATTATCCATCCATGATAGGTGTTCCCATCAAATTATTAAACTTAATGCAACTACTATCTCACTAGCCCACATCACCAGAAATAACACTACAAAAAATTCATAACTATATCTTTTCAGGAATAAATGTCGCGACCCATTCGTGAACCCTACACAGTTTCTATGGCTACTCATTCTTCGACATTGCATTTCGAATGTATGTCTAGGTTAAGTTATTAATAATAAGATGATCAAACCTCGACATTGCCATAATTAAATGTATATGTTTATGTATGAGAGCTTCGTACACATAACAAGTTTACAACTGGTTGTACCATTTCAAACAATAAATCATCCGTCTGGAAAAACAATCACTAAATGAACATTATATGTTTGTCTATTGTAAACTCTCTCTCTGAGTTAAGATACACCCCTCCACTCCTCATACATGGCCGCTACGAACGTATCTCTCCAATTTGTCCACTCTTCCGATGGTTGAACCTGGTCTACGTAATCTTCGGGGTTCGCATCTACATCTGTAGCACCGATTTCGTACTCCTCAATAAGAACCTCAATTGGGTCCACGACCATAGTGGTATGAATGAAATTATTGAGTAAACAACATGCCATAATCATTCGATTCTGGGTGGCAATGTTGTAAAATACTGGACTCCTGAGGACAACCCATCTCTTCTTCAGTATGCCGAAGGACCTCTCAGTAGCATTGCGAGCCTTTGAATGACGTGAGTTGTAGAGTCATTTGTAATTCTGAGGGCCCTCAGCACCACTACCCCACTCATCTAAATGATACCTAACACCCCTATATGGTGGAAGAAACCCGGACCATTCGTGTAACCACAGTCACAGATAATATTGTCCTGAAATTATTTAAAATATCGGTTAATATGCAACTTTATTTGAAATCGTATGATATGAAGTATAAGGATTAGAGTTTAACGACATTCAAAATATATAAGATGGTTATGGTTTATTTACCATTGGGTAGAGGTGTTGATCCGGTTACGGTTAACCGGTTAACCGCCGGTTAATAACCGGTTGACCAGTTACGATTAACCGTTGACCGGCGGTCACGGTTATAACCGTAACCGTAAACTGGTGGCCGGCGGTTAGGTTACGGTTAACCAAACCGTTAACCTTAACCGCCGCGGTTAACCGATTTAAAAAAAAATAAAAATTGTCGCCGGCGGTTTAACCGCCGGTTAAAATCGGTGGTTAATAGCCGTTGATAATCAACGTCTGAGATCAACTAGCCGTTGAAGATCAACGGCTCGAATTTAATAAAAAAATAGCCGTTGGCGGTTAAACCGCGGTTAACCGATTTAACCGCTGGTTTACAACGACTCTTTTATTTTTTTTTTCAATTTTTGAAACCTATAAATACCCCACTCTCCAACACCAATTCTCACAACAATTCATCTCTACTATTCTTCTTATTCTCTTATATTTTCAAGCTTAAAGAAGTGAAGTTTCTAATTTCAAGTCTCTTATATTATCATTAATATTCTTATTCTTCCTTCGTAATCGTGTTTTACTTAATTATCTATTATAATATCAATGTATGACAAGCTCTTCCCATAATGTCGATACCAACACTCCAACCTCTTCTCGTCGAGGTCGAGGTCGAGGATCTCGACGAGAATCTTCGGCCGTCGCCGGAGATTACGTTTCCGATGAGATGACGGCAGAAGAAGTTGAGAACCTATATAATCAAATCAACTTCGACTCGCAACGAACGAATTTTGAAGAGGAATTACCGAGTTCCGATGAAGAAGAAGCGTCCGCCGTCAATTTGGATGAGGATGAGGAGGAAGCGACGGGTGATATGCCGCCGCCTCGATCGAAACCGAGGTAATTACTTTCCCCCATCTTCCGATTGCATTTCACAAAAAAGACGATCAACGGCCAACCTCGAGCGCAATGCAATTATTGCAATTCTCATTACGCCTTCGGTTCTAAAAATAATAGAGGCTACGGGTCGCTCAAATATCACATGGAAAAGAAGTATCCCGACAAGTACGGCGCCGGTAGTTCTCAAACGCAACTAAACTTCTCATCTTCATCTACCGCCGCTGGCGGCACCGGCGGCCAAGGTACGAGTTCTTCTCCTTTATTTCAATATAGCGAAAGTAATCATAGAAAATTTCTTGCAAAATTTGTTTCCGTTATGAGTCTTCCTTTTAATCACGCATAGTAGTCATTATGAAGATTACACTAGGGGTGCATTTAATCCATGTAGCCAAAAGATTTCACGAAATAAATTAACTCGCGATATTGAAAAAATGGTCGGTGAGTATAAATTGAATTTGATTTCAAGGCAATTTAATTCTAATATTATAAGTTAAATTTTAATTTTAATTTCTAATATTAGAATTATATTCAAGTCCTTTTTTTTAATTATTTTTTTTAACTTTTTACTTCAAAAAAAAAGTCTTATAATCTAATTTGTAATGTGATTTTGTTGTATTATTTTGAAATAAATCCCATCATCTTGTTAATTTGGTTGTTTGTAAATTCAAGTTCTTTTTAAATTTATTAAAATTAAGTTCTTTTAAATTAATACAATGTTCATAAATTCAAATTTTATTTGTGTCATTCTAAATCCATTTAAGTTCATTTATTCAATTTTTATTTAAATTTTAATTATAAAAAAAAGTAAAAAACTGG
>BMAC01000291.1:1159050-1175638 GCA_014905375.1 Phtheirospermum japonicum | reverse complement strand
CATTTGATAGTTTGCCTCATAGTGTCTCTATATGTTCGGCGGTTCGGTTAACCGGTTTAACCGTAACCTTAACCGGTTCTCAACCGGTTAGGTTACGGTTAAGCCAAAACCGGTTAACCTAACCGCCGGTTAATTAACCGGCCGGTTATAACCGGATTAACAACTCTACCATTGGGTACTTTCAAACCATTTCGCCTAGTGATTGCGTCCCGTAGCACATGACTATCAGCGGCTGAACCTTCCCAACTGATGAGAATGAATATGTAATTCATATTTGGGTCACAGACACATAGAACATTAACAGATCGGATGCAACCTTACAATCGCATCCAGGACAAGGTGGAAGTGATTGCTAATAGTCTATCCGGACCTCAAAAAGGAATGTTTGACAACATGATTTTTTTTGATGATGGGCACAGTGAATTCAACAAGAGAAATAATTAGAGTCTAATAAGTTAGTTCAAATGTAATTAAAATGATTATATAAAGAAACCTAAATACCTAGGAACACCAGCCGCTACTAATTATAAGAAGTCCAAAAAAAACCAAAATAACCATGTTTCCATTTCACCCAAACTTTTCAACACCAAAAAGATACAGGGAGAAACTCATGAAATTGTTATGATCAGATTTTTTAATCGTGTGCCAAGTGCTAGATTTGTTATTAAATTTAATTTCTCATGTTTATGAATCTCTACTTAATAATGAGATTAACTATTCGTTCGATACTCGGGTAACTGATCAAGCGCCAAAAATAGGGCACTATAATTGTGAAAATGATCTTAGAGATCGAGGATTTGAATCACGAGAAATCGGATGATGTTAAGACAATTGAGGAATT
Source organism: Phtheirospermum japonicum (assembly GCA_014905375.1). Lineage (NCBI taxonomy): Eukaryota > Viridiplantae > Streptophyta > Magnoliopsida > Lamiales > Orobanchaceae > Phtheirospermum > Phtheirospermum japonicum. The sequence continues at coordinate 1,174,797 of BMAC01000291.1, read as the reverse complement.
GACTGAGCCTAATAAAATTATAGGGTAAATATGAATTTGGTTATATTATTATTATTATTATTATTATTATTATTATTATTATTATTATTATTATTATTATTATTATTATTATTATTATTATTATTATTATTATTTTTGGTTATACCGTTATTATTAATTTTATTTTTTTGGTATGTGAAAACAAAGAAATGAGGAAAATTGTTATGAATTATTGGAGGTTTGATTATATTTTAATTAAGTATGTTAAATTGTTATTTTTGGTTTGTAATTGGTTTGATGTTTCTTATAAATATGTTTTTCTTTTATGTGATGTTTTTATTGTACAAAATAAAATCATATAAAAAAATTATATTTGTGCAAACTCTTTATTTACTAAATTCCAAATGGGTATAAGGTACGTATTCTAAAAGGAAACAATTCAAACTTTAATCATACAAAGTTTGTAAATGACAATATCAACCAATCAATCCACATACTCATCACCCATCATTTCAAAACCACCATCCCTAAAAATTTAAAACTTTTTAAAACCACCATCATTTTTGAAACAATTTGGAAAACCGTTATTGGAGGGATGAAATCTCCCAGGCGGCGCCGCACATAATGTCATCAATGATGTCCACCCAACCAATCACAACATCAACCAATCATAATACATATAACTAAAAACAATAACATACATCAAACCCTAGCAAGTCCTAATTTAATTCAAATGTATAAAATCGAACCTAATTTACAAATAATTATAAACTAAACCCTAAAATAAACTATAATTGCATAAATGAACTAAATGAATACTAACGACCTAATAAGCCATAATTTTATACAAATATTTATAATCGAATCTAATTTATAAATAATTACAAACTAAACCTTAAAATTAAACTTAGTTGCACAAATGGACCCTAAACCTAAAATCATTCACAAATGCATAAATCAAGAATAAATTCCTAAATTGAACCCCCAATCTAATTTCTCAAAACCTAATTTCTAAATTCAAATCAAATTAAATTAAAACCCTAAATAAAAAACCCATTAACTTTGAATTAAAAGGCTAACATACCTTAATATGTGATGTTGACGGTATTTCGACGGTGCTCCGGCGGCGGCGACAATGGCTCAAGCGGTGGCGACAACTCCTCCTCGCGAGCCAACCCTAATTTTTGTGGTTATGTTGCTGAAATGAGTCTGTCCGCTGGATGGGGTTAATTTATATGAAGTTTACCGATGGATTAGATTTCATCGGTAAATCTGCCAGTAAAAAAACTTGGCGTTGCCGAGGGACGTATCCGTCGGTAAAATAAATCCAGTGGTTCCAACGGACATTTTGCCGCCAACTTTCCAAAGAATTGCCGACGGACATATACACCAATGGAATTATTCCATCAGGAGTTCGTCGGCAATTTGTGTCATCGGAAAAGCCATCGGTAACGTCGACCTTTTACCGACGAGTTGCTGCCCGTTGGTAATTCCCGTCGGCATTTTCAATTTTTTTTGTAGTGTTCATAAACAAATAAGTAAGAGTTGCATGCAATATTGCATAATACTATGAAGAGACAAATACATGTGTGCGCATAAATATTGTCTTGGTCACCATCTATATCTTTTTTGACGGTGTCTTCTTTGAGACCTTATTGTATATGATCAGGGTACAAGATGTATTACATTGATCTTGATTGAAATGCAATAGACATCAAACAATTTGATGTAAACTCTCTAGCATTATGATTCTTGAGTGCTTTATAAGGGTGGTGAGTCCTCAAACATGCTAATATGCTAAAAGTTTTGCAAATGCAATATTTTATGGACAATACGTGTCGAAGAATCGACCAAAACTATAATATACTCGAATGATCCAGATTTTAAATTGTTATGTCCACATGTATCACCAATTATCAATTGTAAGAATGGAATATTAAACTTTGTATCTTTAGCATATGCAGGTTTCAATCATACAATTTTGATAATGAACAAGTTTTGAAAAAATGAGTGATCTATCTTTGAGATATGAATGTCTGTGGTGCTCCTGGTACTTTAGAATGCACATGCTATAATTGAACAGCATTAGATCGACACTATAATGTGCGTTAGATTTCTATCTCATTTTTTGTTTCACTCAAAATAAAAGATGTCCATTTTAATTTCTTATAATATGGATCATCATGTCACGATCAAAGTGTCCATGTCAATCGTGACAAGACTTGAACGAGTCGGTGTTCCAAAGTTCATTGTTGGTCATATCCATGATTCAATAATCAAAAAAGTAGTGAAGGAAAATTACTAGATTGACTCACTAATTTCTCTAAAACGTGCTTCATTCCACATAAATTAAAGGTATAGTTCCATTCTCATAATGTATTTCTCAATGATAATCATCACATTAATATTATCATATTTAACAAGGTTTGTATGGCTCTTGGTCCATATTGAGTTTTTATGACTTTAATCAATGTGCCACTAGGCTTCAAGAATTTGGCAGTCTCTTACCTTTGATTTGGTTAGGATATTACAACGACAATAGTTATATATAAATATCAATTCGGTGAATAATTGTCTATTCTTCGACAAATTCTCATGTTCTTTAGAGATAATTTTTGAACAACATACTTTTTATTCCAATATTTTGACTTATTTTCTAGATATATTATTTTTATAGTATTACTCTTGAACCTTGTATGTAAATATATGGTAAATAAACATAATGACATTCAATACTTTAGAATGAAATCCAAAATTTACCAATAAGCCCAATAAAATAATAATAATTATTTTAAATCAGCCTCATAACATAAATTAACTCAAGATAAACTTTCAGACCAAATACAATAGTCTGAGATGAATGTATCATTATACTTTCACAAGTTTTATGGAAACTAAAGAAACAAACAAATTTGATTAGTCAAAATATAGAATATGCATTATCTAAGCAAGGTCATTGGAAGAACCTCCATGACTTCTATCACAACCAATAAATACTATGAACCCTTACATTTTTTTTAATCTCTGATTCAAGCTTTGTGTTGCCTACTTATAAATTTTTGTCAGTAATTCAATAGCTTGCCCACAAGAGAACGGGGTCACGTGTAAGTTGGCAAAGTTGACTCGAGTCGTCTCTCGAGGAACATACAATCAAAATCTCAAATAGTTTGTTCAATTGCAAGTAACTTATACAAATTGGGGGGAGGGGGGGTTGATTGTTTTGATTACCTAAAGAATTAAAATGCATGAATATTAATTAAAACTATGTAGTTTAATTTAGCAACACGAACATGTAAATTCGAGAATTAATCTAAGTACTCAAACACGATCCACTAACATAGTCGAAAAGCAATCATCTAAAACATGAGGTAAACGGAATGAATTATCTAGCATGAATAATAACTAAACATAAATTAAACTAAGATTAAAAATCCGAATAACAGTAGTCTCTAGGGTTTGAAGCATAATATGATTCAAGAACAATAATTGAATAGCAACTACTTAATTGCATAAATTAAATTAAGAAAGCCAATAAAGAGTTTAGAATACTTATTTAAACTAAGAATTGCAGTAAAATCTCCAACTAATCTGGAGAGGTTGCGCGAATCTTGGCCGAGAATCGAATCACAAACTAATGGGTTGTACTCGGAATTTATGACTCTTGATTCATCGATTGATCCTCGACGTTGTTATGGAACGTAAGGTGCGTTGTTTAAGAGGTGAAGGAGCATAAGTAGGGTCGTAGTGGTGTATTATGTGTGTCTGAGACGGACTTGGCGAAGGGATTTTTATAGTTCTCCCTTGACTTGGAGCATAAGAAACCCTAAAATCCGTTTCTGGGCCGTCACGTCGACTGGGCGTCGATCGACGCGAACAGGGACTCGGCGTCGATGCGCCCGGTGTGCTTGCGTCGACTGGGCAGAGCCATCAACCGATGCACCTAGGATCGACGCTTCAGAGAGTTACGTCGACTTGTGCGTCGACGGACGCACCTTGGATCGACACTTGAGAGAGTTATGTCGGCTTGGCGTCGACATAGCGTCGACTGACGCGGGCATGAATTGCGTCGACGCAATGTCGACCGATGCAGCTTCGCTGCACATCTCATTCTCTCGCTTTTTGTGATACTCTTTCACCGGAAAGCTCGATCTTTGCTTCTCGATCATCATACTTCATCTTTTACGTGCTGAACTCTTCCGGTTACTTAGCTATAAAGTGAAAAACCACAAATAATCACTTATTTGCATTAATTATGATCAAAATACAGTAAAATAAGCCAAAAGTATAAAAACACGGAATTAAGCGTAAACTATCCAACTTATACCAAAAACAATAGAAAAACAAACTGAAATGCTAATAAAAATAAGAACGAATGATAGATTCAAAGTGAATTAAGCGTAAACTATCCGACTTATACCACGCTTATTGGTTTGTTCGTTCTCGAACGAACGATAGATACAAAGTATAGCAAGAATGAGAATAAGTCCAAACTATGAGTCGTGCGACGCTACATAGATAGTTTTTAAAATATAGATAAATGTGACGCAACTTCAAATACTCCACCCTTATTACATTGTCGCTCCGAAATCAAATTCATGCATCCTCACAAGGATAATATATATAGGGTGTACGCTCAAAGCACTCAATTATTTTCTGCATGGGACGTGTATACGCTCAAATCATACCAATACATGCACAATAAACAAGCACCGAAAATAAAAAAGTTCTCCATCGCATTTAAGTGTGTAACCAACAAAGAATCGGAAAAGGTCTTTTCGGGTTGTAATGTAAGGCTCTTTGGACGGGATGGAATATAAGTCGTGTGGCTAACTCACGATCTAACATGATCAATAACTCACTCAACCTAATCTAATTACGAAACAAAATGCTTCTCCTCGTTCAAAAGAAAAACCTCTTAAACACTCATTACGTAGCCTTAAAACTTAGGCTATTTCTCAACTCGTAACTCTAAAATCGACTTGAAGCTCAAACCACTTAAACAAACTAGAAGCTTATAATACGCTTCCTTATTACAACTCAAATCTTTATCTTTTAAATATTAGGCTTCATAAGCTCGAGCCTTTATAAAGCGCATAGGTAACACGATTCACCAAGATTCACACTAGTGCAGAAACAGCTTTTAAGAACGCCTGTTTCTGCAAATCAAGAACGCCTTGCTGAGGCGTTCTGTATGGAGCTGTTTTTGAAAGTCTGACAATCAAGAACGCCCTGCTGAGGCGTTCTTGATCGTCAGACTTTCTAGAACGGTTTTCAGAGACGTTCTGAAAAATATTTCAACAGTTCTAGAAAGTCGTTTTTACCGGTTTCCCCGTTTTGGAAAATAACTTTCCAGAACGTCCTTTTTAAAGACGTTCTAGAAAGTATACTTTCGAGAACGTCATTTTTTAAGACGTTCTGGAAAGTATACTTGAGAACGCCTCTAAAAATAGGCGTTCTGGAAAGTATACTTTCCAGTACGGGTTTTTGAATAACCGTTCTAGAAAGTAGTAAAAAATTAAAAAAAAAATTTAAATGAAAGCAGGTGCCAACAAATACATCAAATTCCATTCCAGACTCGTACAATTTTATTAGCTATTTAATTCACAAAACACATTTCATCTATATAATCCAAAGATCAAATAACACATGTCATTAATCACAATAATACACAATTACCATAATATATCAGTACAAACACAAGGGAATAACAGAAATAATGAAGGAAAAAAAATCAATGGATAATAGGAAATAAATAGGAAAAAAGGGAACCAAAAATTAACTTTTGCTGTTAATATATTGTGTAAGTTAAACCAAACAAAAATGCACAAAAATTCCATGGCCTGTAGCCCACAATATAACTAACAAATATTATATTTTCGGAGATAAACATGAATGTTACCACAATTAGTTCCAAGAACATAAAATTTTTCCAGATTCAAATGATGCTCCACTGATATTAGAGCTGCACAAGAAATTATTCTGCATTAAGATAGTACAAGTCACATTTGAGCAATTAAATGAACAACAGTGTGGGAGGGTGTACATACCTAAAATTAGCAAAATCACCACCACCTTCAAGCTCTATAAATCAAGAAAAATTACACTTCAGTCCATACAACAATCAAACTAAATTCCAAAACTTTTTCAACAAATCACTTAGAAAGAGATGCAATAAAAAGCCAAGAAAAGGGTGAAACGGAAGAAAAGAAAGGTGAAAAAAATAAATAAAATTATACAACTTTTTTTCCCCGATTTTCTCACAAATATTCCCTAATATTTCCTCTCAGAACCGACATATGGAGCAGCCCCAATAGTCATCATCAGTACGAGACAATCATTATGTCTCATTTTTCTTAAAATTTTGGCATATTTCTTCTCTCTATAACTTAAAATAAAATTTCAAATTCTTCATGAATGATAGCCATGAATAAAGAATTCTTGTTCTTGAAATGCAATTTATAAACTTTTAATGCTCAATTTCCTCATTTCTAAGAAGTCCTGCATGATATACACATATCATATAAGACTTAACAGGCTAATCTAAAATACATAAAAGATAAGAACTGACTGACCTATAATATATCACGCGTATGAGTCATTTGAGCAAACAATAGAACCTGATGCCCTGATTCGTGCAATTTCTGAAGTAGCTGATCTAAAGTTTAAAGTTTACCACTAGCCTGATGAAATTAAAAAATAAAAAACAAAAAATAAATAAATAGAGGTATAAAAGCAGCTTCAACGTACGAGAGAAAAAAAGTGAAATAGTAGTCGGACTATCTGAACCAGGTGCTCACCCTCCTGATATGGTTCGGGCTCAATACTTGGGAAAAGGTACGGGTGACTACATGCTTTCCGAAGCTGGATTACTTGCAGGAGAATTAAATTAAATAATAACCACAAGGTAATTAAATAAGATAGAAGTTTATCTGCTTACAATATTCTGCAAAGATTGCGCAGAGAATCATGAAGATGTTATGCTGTGATGAACAATGTTGCAAAATAAATAGATCGACAAGTAATCTCTTCATATTATCTAAAAGTAAGAGATTCGGATGGGAAAAAATAAAAAATTGAAAAACATGACCTAGAAATTAAATGTCAGCAATTTCAATTATTTTCATCAATAACAGATTGAGCATCACAACTGATCAAGTGAAATGACCTTCATCATAGTAAATATAAACAAAAAAAAAAGAACAAAATTGAGAAAATGAAAATTGAGCGTGAAGAAGTCCGTACCAGATTCATAATTCCTAGCTAGAGGTGCTAAATAAATATAGAATGTTATGCATATATGTAAATATATGAAGTGGTTTTCAGAGGAGGGTTTTAGCGAAGGGTTTTAGGAATGAAAAAGACAATGAGATGACATTATCAGAAACACGAAACAACTGAAATATATATATGCTTGTGCAGGTGCTGCTTCAAAAATGAATTACCAAAAAAATCTTTTTTTCCGAAACTTAACTAAGCAACTGTGCAAAAATAAAAACCCATTCCTTATAATCAAAAATCAAGAGAAAATAAGTGAAAATTTCCATATATAAACAAATGGAAATAAAGAAAAGGAAAAAAAAATAATGACAAAACTCACAAAATCTACAGCCAGTCTCAAACGTAGAATCAGTACAGATAAAACAGACATGGACACTCCCTTAATCTATTAATTATCTTCTCTTGTATCAATTCAAGACACACACACACACATTCATTTATAACACATAAAGCTTCAAATGTGTGCTGTTTCAGAAATTCCTATTATTTTCCTAAGAACCCAACATCTAATTAAGAAATAAATCACTCCTACAACATTGAGAACAAACATAATTTTAATGCAGGTCAAGTTTCATCTTACAAGATTTTATGGTCAGGTATACTTCTGTTGATTACTTTAGGTTTGTAGATTAATACAATGATATGTACAAGGTTACCTACCAGTTATTGAGATCATTTTCTAGATCAGCTGTAGTGTAGGCCAAAAAGAATTCAGTTATCCTCTATTACTTCATAAATAGCACCACACACAAAGTCTCAAGTCTCAACACATATGCTAGGCACTAACTTCGACATTCAAATTCATTTAAGAGGAACCCACATATACAAGCAAGAACAGGTATAATATACCTCTTCTAGAAACGCAGTAATTGTTCTCAACCACCTTCAAGCATCCATGTCTTGCAGGAGCAGAATAAGCAACAGTAATTCCTGCACAATAGTCGATATCTATAATTTTTGAATTGGAAAAACAACAAGATGGATATAGTAAACAGGTTATAACACATTCAAAGCAAAAAAAAAAAAAAAAACACATTTAATTACAAGGATACACACTATAGAATTTCTATTAGTTTTCTGAAATTAGTTAACAAACACAATTTATAATTGAATTTAATAATAGTAGATGAGAAAAATAGTCGAGAATCAGAAGTTTTTAGCTAGTACTTACAAATTTTCAACATGTTGCAAAAGTAATTTTACTTTCATGTAAGAAGTCGAATCATCCTATTATTTAAGATTCTGAATTAAATTATACAGAATCATCAGAAACCAGCATTTGAAAATACTAAAAGATGTCTTTCTGTCCAGACTTCATTCTTGAGATGTATTGATCCAGTGAAGTTAACTTACCATCTGATTTAGAGCTGCAAAAACGATACACCATAAAAGTATTAGTTAACAATAAGTCATTTCTAAATTGCATCATATTTTACATATTATTTGAAAATCTGCTTACATCTCAAAACGAAGAAGTTTAGCCAGGCGGTTTCTGTTAGTTGCATCCTCAATAATGCCAAGCTTGATTGACTTTCCAAATTCATTCCACATGTACAAATTAACAAGAGTTTGTTCCACAAAATTATACATGTATAGTTAAAATGCCAGTACTCTGAAGGAGATAATTTAAAAGGCCTTCAGAATCTGAGTTCTAAGAATCTAAACACTTCCAATACAAGTTAATCAATCAACATAAGCGATTTTTAATAGGTGATGTGAATTTAAAAATATATATATAAATATACTGGCCCAGTAAGCAACCTTGTCAAATGCTGAATGCATTTTTCCTGGTTTTCTAACACAAGCTGATTTCTTTATTTGATAAAACTAAAAGTTCCGTCTATCATTATGGGTATGGCCACCCTGATATCATTAAACTACTACAAAAACGGCAATAATACCTCTCTAATATTCCAAGATATGCTTGGTTTGCAGATTGCGACATCTTTTCCAACAAGGACCTCACTACATGGTCTCCTGCCATGGCCTTGGCCTGGAATTGTTACACAAATATTATTGTCAGGGTAAGCTACAAATTTATATCATTTCATCTGACTAAAACTTTCAACAAAACTATGGTGCTGAAGTGACATACTTGGCTTTGCAAGAGGTTAAGAACAGCAGAGCCTATAAAATTAGCAGCTGAAGCTTTCTTTATCAATATAGATAAGGCTTTCATTGACCCCATCATTAGCTGTAAAAAGGGATGAAAACAAGTTGGTATAAGACAGATACTAAAGTGCAACAACACAAATAAATTAGGTTTTATCAGTCAAAACTGGCAATAAAACCACAATCCTTGAACAGAAAGCTTTCCCAAACGAAATTGATGTTTAAGCTGAGCCACCATGGCTTGGTAATCCTAGAATGGTCATTTACTTAGAATATTATTTCTCTTTCCGTAATAATATTTCACACTAACTGAGGACTATAAGAGAGAAATAAACTAAGCTACATCGGTTCGAGAAAAAAATGTATTAAACAAGGCCCACATTAAAACCAAGTAGAGAAAACATTTATCAGTCTTTCTTTTTCTTGGCAGATATAAAGGATGGAAAATCTTAAAAAACACAGAGAGAGAGAGAGGAACCTACAAGTAGCAGTATTCTAAGTGCAGCTGCAAAGGCGTGATTGACAAGACCACTTTTGAAGTGGGACCTTGACTCAACAAATTGATTAATTAGTAAGTAGCTCTCGCACAGAGGAAAAATTCGTTTAGCAGATTCCTGAAAATGAGTAGAATAATATAAATAGGTTAACAGATTTTTTCGGACCAACAAATGATAAAATGCCCATTTGGAAAGTGGAAGCCATTCATCCGATCTAGACTAAAAACAAGCAACGAATGAGATATCTTACCTGATCCATAGACGCGTCGACTTGGAAGTTCACACTATCATCCTTCTCGTGGACTCTTCGTATTGAAATATACCATCCTTCGATCCTAACCAAAGCTGACAAGAGATCATTAATAACAATCAATCCCTGCACATATAATGATCACGCAAACAAAATGAGTTGACTTAAATAACAGTAGGTGTCAGAGACACGCAACCAGCTCATTCGTAAACTCAACATCCATAATGAGCTACTTTACATTTTTTCCATTACCAAACAATCCGAGATGCATAACAAGTTAATTTCAGTTTCATAGCAATGTTGAAAGCAGACATTGGGTGATTATAACTATGGATTAAAAGGACACATTTTTATTAATAAATGTTACCTGTATTGCCGCATGGTAGCAACCTATGGGATTGTCCACTCCAGGACTACATGTGGAAAAAAAAAGAGCAATGACATCATAGAAAACTTATATATATCATATTGAGAATACAGTACTACATCAACAAATCATTTTCTTAAAAGGATTAATTCATCTCGTACCAACTGGTTAAAGAAAAAGTGCAAATTAAATATGAACTGCGTAAACACTGGAAATTCACCCAAAAGAAAAAACAAAACAAAGAAAAAAAATTGCACATACCCAAACCTTTCTAACGAAAACCCCTTTGATTCAGCAACAGCAGATGCGGACTTCGTTTCCTACACAAATAACTTGATTAAGAACTGAAACAGACAATTCTCGTCATAAACAATTACCTCGTAATTCTTCTTTGTTAGTCTCTCGAGGAATGGAGATTTTTCCATTCCTCTACAATACACTAATCGGCAAAAAAAAGAAGGATAGCTGAGTTAATATCCTCTACAACTCGTGCACATACGGCGGATGGTGGGCAAAAAAAAAGCATAGCTGAGGAGGCCTTGGAATCTTCCGGATGGTGGGCGGATCTGGATGGAGGCCCTTTTCACCCCGCCCCCGACCCAGTCGGCCCTTTGAACAGATTCTTGTGGAGCCCACTCAGCCTAGAGCTCTTCTTCACGTTCTTCTTCAAGTCCGCCGCCACAAGATCGGCGGCGACCATGAATTTCGGCCCCCGGTCGAGATTCTTGCTGGTCTTCTTACTTTACACCAACCTCGACCATGGAGGTGAAATTAATGTTAGGAGCATCGTCTTTTCTGGGCCACAGCACATGACGTGGAGAATTTGGCCGACGGGACGGGTCGTGGAGCTGTTCAGATGTGTAGCGAGTTGTGGGCCTGATTGAAGCCATTTTTTTTAATTATCAAAGTTTTTGAGTCTTTTTTTGTTTTTGGATTGGAGGAGTAGAGGTGGATTTAGATCTGCAAGGGGACGGGAGGGTTGTTTTGTTGAAGGGGATTCTCGAATGAGAGGAGGCTGCAAACAGACGGGGACGAGAGGGTAGGGTTTTTTTAAGGTTAATTTTTTATGCATAAATAATATGACATACGAGAACGTCTTTTTCAAGGCGTTCTGAATAATACTTTCCAGAACGACGTTTTTAAAGACGTTTTCGATATTTAACATACGAGAACGTCATTTTTAAAGACGTTTTCGATATTTAACATACGAGAACGTCGTTTTTAACGACATTTTGGATATCTAATATAGCAGAACGTCTTTTTAACGACGTTCTGGATATCCAGTATACCAGAACGTCTTTGAAAAAGACGTTCTTGTATGTGACACTTTTATTACAAAAATGCCACCGCCTGACATTTAAGAACGCCGCCTCCTGAGGCGTTCTTAAATCCCTGTTCTTGAATCTTGTTTTTGTACTAGTGTCACCATCCTTCATTTCTCTTTTTTTATTTTATTTTATTATTTTTTTAATCCCTCTTTTATTCTTTTTTTATGGGGTCATTCATATATATATTTTTTATTTTTATTTCTCGGATGGTGATCTTACAAAAGTTCATAAAATCATAAATTCCTAATCAAATTTCCAAAACTCTAATAACCAGTAAAAATTAACAAACTCCTACCCCACACTTTTCATGGGTTGTAGGGGTCGATTCAAGAACACTCATGACTATAGGCATGGATTGTTTGGCTATAATAGGCTCATTCAGAATTTATAATGGCTAAAAATATATGGATATGGCCGGAATAGGGTTTTTTTGTGCCTTATCGTCATGTTCAAAGCTAACTACACACAGCGATTTCAAAGAGATATCAAAACAGAACTCATTCAAGCACATGCAAAGATGATAATCACTCAGGCTACTCACAGGCTTTTTGCATGAAAATATTTGAATTGACGCTGCTTTTAAGGTTTGCAAAATCAATTGCGTACAAGTACCATTTTACAATATATATAAATAATATTTTTTGAAAATATTGTATGCACTTATACACACTCAAAAGACAAGAACACCAGACCATACATAGCGAACTTCGACAGGCACGCCATACAGACACAATTCAGTGCAGAAGTAGAAATCAATCACGTAAAAATTTAAAAACTGCACATAGTTCTACCATCCCCCCCTCTTAAAAACTCGGCAATCCCCTGATTGCCATAAACATAAAGAAAAACAAATCAAAAGAGGATAGGAGTAGGAAAAACGTCCCTGAATGGTCGAATTTCCCAATTGGAGCCGTGCAATTTCCCGTTGCCCAGAGGCTTGTGGTTGGATTCGTCCTTGAAATAAAGCAGCCGAAAAACCAAAAATAACGAGTAAACGTAGAATAAAAATAAACAAGAAAAATAGTGTTCATCAGCAGTAATAAAACACAAAAAATCACTGCCACGGCCCATCAGCAAGCGGTGGAGCAAGAGGCCATTGTTCCTTCAAACGAACAAAACGGTCGTCGATTAATGCCGGAATGCGTCGGCCGACGCGCACCATCGACGCCGCTGATCACTGCCGACCACCGCGCGCGTCTTGCCTAGCGTCGACGCCAAGAGAAAGCGGCATCGACCGACGTGCACGTTGGCGTCAAAATTATCACTTTGTCTTCCAGCGGTTAACCTCTCCGCTAAATGATCCTGAACCATAGATAAATTGCACATTCTCTCAAGAATAATAAAAAATGTCCATTGTACAAAGAAATACGTAAAAACAAGGGCATGCGAAAATAAAATTTTTATTAATGCTGATTCGAAACAGTTAAACAACGGAATAAAATTGAAACTGTGATCAAACAAACAGGATAGAGTAGGAGGACAATCCTATGACTCGATATTGGAAAAACTTAAATAATAAGCTAGTGGAAAATCCTACGAATCTAAAGGGATCCCTTGCGCAGTTTCTCTAGTGCGGCAATCTTCTTGTTAGCTTCATCCAAACACTATTTCCAGTATTTAATGTTTCATTCGCTTGTCGCGTTCCCCTCTTTTAGATCTTTGATTTGGGCCTCCTACTCCTCAATTCGGCGTAAGAGCACGAATTTCTCCTCTTGGATGTCGTAATTCTCTCGTATGATGGTAAACCCATCTAGCACCAAGTCATCTATTTTGGGTTCTTTCTCTTCGAGGCGCTTGTCCTTAAACGCGATCTCACTTGCAAACTCAGTTTCACCCCACAACATCTCATTGTTTTTCTTGGATAATTTCGCAATTGTCTCTCTAGCCAAGAGAAGTTCGTCGTGAAGCTCGTCTATGGTCATGTCACGTCCCTCGAAATACTCCTTGCTTTCCTTGAGATCTTGCTCAATTCCCCTCAATTCTCTAATGGTGCCCCTTAGTTGGAGATTCATGTCCCTCAACCCTTCGTTTATTTCTTCCGCTCTCCTCAATTAATCCTTCAGATCATTGATTTGGAGAGTATAATGGACATCGTCCATTCGACAATCACCAACCCTCTCTTTCATCTTATTGACCTCAACTTGCAGCTGGTCCAATTCCTCCTTATGCTCCTTCCCAAACATCCACCTATTTTCATGGTTGTTGGTTTCTTGTGGAATTGGCCTCATGGTGTTGAAAGGCTTGGAGAATTAAATTATAATCGGTATTGGGAGGCTTAGAACACAAGAGAATAATGAAATAAAGTGTGTGTGTGTGTGGGGTGGTGGTGGTGGTGGTGGTGGTGGTTTATATAGGAATCAAAAGCTCTTGAAAATAGAAGTCCTAGATTCACCCAAATTATAATTAAGGGAAGAGATATTAAGTTTCCTAATCTATTTAGAACTCTCTTAAGGTAATAGATCTTGACTCCAAAACCAACCAAATTTCGTGCAAAATATTCCCATAAAATTACTTACCTATTGGGAATAAAACTCCCAAAAATCGCAGACCAAAAATTCCAAATTTCGTGCAACCGTCGACGCACGCGCACAAGCAGCATCGACGCCACGTCGATGCTGGCGTCGATCGACGCGACTGGCGCGTTGGCCACCAAAATGAATTTTCTGCTTTCCAGCCAGTGAACTGATCTCTCCTTGGAAACATAAATCCAGTATCATAAAAATAAAACACACGAAAAATAGAAAAAGAAAGAAATAACTAAAAATAAATACAAAGGTTAGAAAATAAAATAGATTGGGTTGCCTCCCAAGAAGCGCATCTTTTAACGTCCCTTGCTCGACGCAAGTTTTCACGGTTAATTTGTGATTGGAGGTGGGTCTACTATCTTCAACATCTCGCGATCTTGACTCGTTGCCTCTCGGTCACGATATAATTTAACTCGATGCCCGTTAACTTGAAACGTTACGTCTCATTTTTCATCGTAAAGGGTGACCGCTCCGAACTCGTTGATTTCTTTAATCACAAACGGGCCACTCCATCTTGACTTTAATTTTCCTGGAAAAAGTTTCAATCTCGAGTTATAGACTAGAGCTAACTTACCCACCTCCAAATGCTTGTTAACGAGTTTCCGATCGTGGCGGGTTTTCGTCATCTTCTTTTGCCTCCATGCGTCATCATAGGACTCATTTCTTATTTCCTCAAGCTCAGTCAACTTGCAAGCAAGGATAATTCACAATATCAGCATACCAAGGAGTAATTAACTTGCTCAAGATTAAAAACATTCTCATAAGGGAATAGATCGTTAATCATAAATTTCTCGCCCTCGTTCTCCTCAATTATCATTCTAGACAAATGATCAGCTACAACATTTTCACAACCTCGTCTATCTTTAATTTCCACATCAAATTCTTGTAGCAATAAAATCCACCTAATGAGACGTGGTTTACTTTGGGTTTAGAAAAATAAATGACGCAGTGCAGCATGATCCGTATGTACAATTACTTTGGCTCCAACTATATACGATCTAAATTTATCAAGCGAAAAATACAACTGCCAATAATTCTTTTTCAGTCGTGGTGTAATTACGTTGGGCATCGTTTAGCATATAACTAGCATAATAAATAACCCTAAGCAATTTATCCACACGTTGTCCTAAAACGGACCCCACCGCCTCATTAGAGGCATCGCACATAATTTCAAAGGGTAGGGTCCAATCAGGAGCAACAACTACAGGGGCAGAAGTAAGACTCTCTTTTAGCTCATTAAACGCGTTCATACATTCTTCATTAAAAACGAAAGGAGTATCTAAAGTCAACAGTTTGCAAAGTGGACGACTTATTTTTGAATTTTTTTTGATAAAACGTCTATAAAAAACCTGCATGACCAAGAAAACTCCTAATTCCCTTAACATCTCGAGGGGGAGGGAGGGTTTCAATT
>BMAC01000291.1:1111426-1146502 GCA_014905375.1 Phtheirospermum japonicum | reverse complement strand
AAGGGGAAGGTAGTGTCGCCGCCGCAGAAGCAGCCGGCGGCAAGGAGATGTTATGAGGAGAAACACTAGAAGACGACGCCATCTAAAAAAGAAATTAAAGTAAGATCAGGGGTTAAGAAAAGTACCTGGCCTCTGAAAGGTTGCCGGAAAGGTTAAATTGAGAAATTTGTATTGAGGAAGATCACCGGAAATTTTAAGAGAGGAGGGAGGTTTGAGAAATTTAGGGAAGTTGGAAAATGCAAAATGAGGAATCGGCGGGAATAAAAGGAAATAATAAAGAATTCGAAAAGCAGGAATCGATTAAAGCGGGATTCGAAAAGATCTTTGCATTTAATGATTGGCAGAGGAATAGTGCCCTAGGCGGTGAGCTGGAACGCCACCCGCTCTAGAATAGGGCTGACGTGGCGGCACTGGGTGTAAGGATAAAGGCCTTGGAAAAACAAACTGGCATCATTAGTGCATATGATTAGGTTCTGAGGAGGATCTCTTGGGATCCGRGCAAAGCAGGGATAGACCTGTGGGCCCCCATCTCTGARGAAKACCCTTGGAATACATCAGCTCTGCCCCAAATAACCGTAGGGGGGAGGAGTTGATGGGGCAGCCAGTTAATCAGACCTCATTTGGGGTAGATCTGACCTGGAAGATTGGGAGTTAATATGAAGAGAAACAAAGGCGGCTTTTTCACTTGGGTAAAAGCCCGACCAGACCTGTTGGAAAATGGGATACGTGGAAAGAAGGAAGCAGCTCTTCCTTCTTCCTGAGCTGGAGAAGTGRTCTACCAGACAAGAGAGGAGGAAGACCTGTTTGCCAGGCTCTGAATAAGGAGACAAGTGGGACCACTTGTCAGAATTGGTTGCGCAAACGGCCCGTGATTTGCGGCGCGTGTTCCTGGGATCCCGACCGGGGTCCCCACTAGGATAAGTTATAAATACCCCAACCTGGAGGCAGGGAGAGGTATGTTATCACAAGCATTCCTTCCTATTTTTTCTGGAAAACACCTCARCGCTTACTAACTTAAGCATCGGAGAGGTTTCCACRGGAAAACCACCGGTGGTCCTTTCTAACCTTTATTTGTGGTGTAGGCTTTGGAAGCTTGCGGGTTCCCAGGTCTTATCCAGGCAGTTCACTATTTCCAATCGAAACAGTTGGCTAATTGATCGATCCACCAATTGCTGTCGTATCGTCGTTGGCCTCGTTGTCCCTAAGTTGAATTCCTTATAAAGTGAATACGACATCAAATTAATTCCTGCTCCGAGGTCGAGCATACCACGTGCCGTTTGCCCATTTCCTAAAGTGATAGTTATGCAAAAACTCCCCGGTCTCTCTCCTTTTTGGGTAGCGGACCCTTGAAAATGGCGCTTACTTCCTTGGTTAAGTCTACTCATTGAGTCGTCTCCAATCACCGTTCCCTCGCGACTAATTCCTTGAAAAATTTAATGTACGCGGGCATCGTCTTGATTACGTCCAAAAGAGGGAGTTTAACGTTGACGTTCTTCAGTAGATTGTAGAGTTCCATGAACTTTTTGTTTTCTTTGGCTGGGCGTAGACGACTCGAAAAGGGAACTTTATCTCGAATAGTGCTAGCTGCCATGGTTGTTGATTTGGATATTGGGTGGAGTCATTGACTGTGGTGGGTGGATTTGGAAGCTTCCCTTTTAAAGAACCCAGAATATAAGAATTTGGTGACTTATGCATTTGGTCCACCGGTTTAGGGTAGTCATCCTTTGGTGATTCTGCAGTTGGGATTTCCGGGCTCTCCTCTTCCTTTTCCTCGATTCCATTATCTACCTTCTTTTCGCTTCGTAAGATGTGGACAGCTGAAGCTTGCTCTGGTTGGCTCGGCATTTTTACTTTCTCATTTTCTGCCTTCGCCATTAAAGTTGCCATTTGGCCCATGATTTTTTCTCAATTCTTCACACTTTTGGAGAGGTCACTCAGAACTTCTCCCTGATTATTAACTTGCGTAGTTAGATTGGCGAGTCCATCTCTATTCGTGATTGTCTTGGTGACTTGGTTCTACTGCCAAATTAACAGTTGATCATTTGGCTGTATCGAAGTAGGTGTTGGCCCAGATGGTGGCAGTTTGTTTGGTGGTGGTGGCGGTGAGTCAGTTTGTGCGGGGGCAAAATGTGGATTCCCTGGCCCCCATTTTAAGTATGGAGAATTACGTTGCGCGTTGAATTCTGTTGGAGGTCTGTGCTCATAGGTTGGAAGGTCTTGGTAGAGCATTTAATCCTTGATGGCGTACACTTTGGCCTCGCATTCGTCGTAATACACCATTTTGCATGTGTCCACCAAATGCCCTTACTCCCCACAGTGGTTGCATGTCTCAACGATTTTGTTGCTCGGCACATCAGTTGCTTCGTTAACTCTTATCTTTCTTGGTCGAGAGATCGTTCGCCTCGACTTCTCATTCATCTTTTCAAACAGTTACTTTGCCTCCGTTGCTGTCAGGTATCCAAAGTCTCCTCCAGCAGCTACTTCTACATTATTTTTATAGGAGTCCAAAATCCCTTCGTAGAACAGTTGATTTACCATTCCCGAAGAATTGTGATGATGTGGGCAAGCCTGCAACAATGATTTGAAACATTCCCATGCCTCGTGAAGCAACTCCCCATCTTGCTGGACAAAGTTGGCTATTTGTCTCCTAATGTGGCCCGTCGTATGTGCTGAGTAATACTGATTTATGAATTTGTCTCTAACCATGGGACAGTCGATCAGAGATCTCAGTTCTAGTGACAGTAGCCAAGATTTATCGTTATCCTTCATGCATCTTGGAAAGCACACCATTTGAAGGTCTTCGTGATGAAGTCCCAGAGATGGAATCCTACTAACTTCAGCATAAAATTCCTTGAGAAAAGTCAGTGGGTCTTCGTTGGCGAGGCCATGAAATGTCGGGAGGTTGTTGATTATATGAGGTTTTAGCTCGAAGTCTCTTGCAGTTTTACCCAACACAATGGAAAAACTATAGGGACCCACTTGAGGAGTCGTGAACTCTCTTTATCTTGGCTCGCGCGCCTCTCGTTAGTGTCTCTCTTGGTTATTGGGCCTCGCGTAGTTTCTATTGTACTCGTTCCTCTCATTGTAGTGGTTATGGCGAGCTAGTCGTGAACCTGCTCGTCTCCATGGTAAGATCTCTCAGAATAGTTATCTTGGTCGTGGTGGTGGCAATTTCTATTTCCTCTTCCTCACTCTTCATTCTGGTCCATCATATTCCGTTGAATATTCTCCTAATACTCTCGAGGTTATGCCGGTCCGTTGGGGTGAATTGGTTCACTCCCGTATTCATTTCTTTGTTGTATAGGTGGGTTCCCCGACAACGGCGCCAATTTTTTAATTCAAGCCTTTGTGTTGCCTACTTATAAAATTTTGTCAGTAATTCAATAGCTTGCCCGCAAGAGAACGGGGTCGCGTGTAAGTTGGCAAAGTTGACTCGAGTCGTCTCTCGAGAAACATACAATTGGAATCTCAAATAGTTTGTTCAATTGCAAGTAACTTATACAAATTGGGGGTGGGGGTGGGGGGGTTGATTATTTTCATTGTTGTGGACAGGATTGTTTAGCCTCAACATCGTTTCAGGAACCGGATCACAAACAAAATCAGTGGTGGCAGATGATCCTCTTTCGGTTATGTGAGGAGGTCTTGCTTGATTGGAACGATGAATATTATTGATGAACGGTGCAAGTTCGGGTCTAAGTGATCTTAGACCTTGCATCACTCAACAACAAATGAAACACATCGACTAGAGAAAATAATTATACAAATAGACGACTAAAAATAAAATGAACAAACATATTATTGAAACTTTTGCTATGTTCCCCGGCAACGGTGCCAAAATTTCGATTCAAGCTTTGTGTTGCCTACTTATAAATTTTTGTCAGTAATTCAATAGCTTGCCCGCAAGAGAACGGGGTTGCGTGTAGGTTGGCAAAGTTTACTTGAGTCGTCTCTCGAGGAACATACAATCGGAATCTCAAATAGTTTGTTTAATTGCAAGTAACTTATACAAATTGGGGGGGGGGGGGGGGGGGTTGATTGTTTTGATTACCTAAAGAATTAAAACACATGAATATTAATTAAAACTATGTAGTTTAATTTAGCAACTAGAACATGTAAATTCGAGAATTAATCTAAGTACTCAAACACGATCCACTAGCATGGTCGAAAATCAATCATCTAAAATATGAGGTAAACGGAATGAATTATCTAGCATGAACAATAACCAAACATAAATTAAACTAAGATTACGAATCCGAATAACAATAGTTTCTAGGGTTTGAAGCATAAAATGATTCAAGAACAATAATTGAAAAGCAACTACTTAATTGCATAAATTAAACTAATAAAGCCAATAAAGAGTTTAGAATACTTATTTAAACTAAGAATTGCAGTAAAATCTCCAGCTAATCCGGAGAGGTTGCGCGAATATTGGCCGAGAATCGAATCACGAACTAATGGGTTGTACTCGGAATTTTTGACTCTTGATTCTTCGATCTTGATCCTCGACGTTGTTATGGAATGTAAGATGCATTGTTTAAGAGCTGAAGGAGCGTAAGTAGGGTCGTAGTGGTGTATTATGTGTGTCTGGGACGAACTTGGAGAAGGGCTCTTTATAGTTTTCCCTTGACTTGGAGCATAAGAAACCCTAAAATCCGTTTCTGGGCCGTCATATCGACTGGGTGTCGACCGACGCGAACAGGGACTCGGCATCGACGCGCCCGGTGTGCTTGCGTCGAATGGGCAGAGGCGTCGACCGACGTACCTAGGATCGACGCTTCAGAGAGTTACGTCGAATTATGCGTTGACGGACGCACCTTGGATCGACGCTTCAGAGAGTTATGTCGTCTTGGCATCGACATATCATCGACCGACGCGGGCATGAATTGCGTCGACGCAGCGCTTTTTCTACTACTCTTTCACTGGAAAGCTCGATCTTTGCCTCTCGATCATCATACTTCATCTTTACGTGCTGAACTCTTCCGGTTACTTAGCTATAAAGTGAAAAACCACAAACAATCACTTATTTACATTAATTACGATCAGAATACGGTAAAATAAGCTAGAAGTATAAAACACGGAATTAAGCGTAAACTATTCAACTTATACCAAAAATAATAGAAAAACAAACTGAAATGATAATAAAAATAAGGACAAATATGTGCTAATCAATCTCATGTTGTATTCTTTCCACATATATAGGGATCAAAATGTCTTGTCCTCTTTGTTTTGAGGTTATTTCCATTATTCATATGGATCATAATTAGCCTTAAGAAATTTTCACTATTAATATTATACAAGTGCATCAGTATGTTTGCTCACGTGGAAAAACAAAATAGAGTGAGATTGTAGCTCTCGACTGCTTATTATCATTTAAAGTGACTTTATTTTTCAAATATGGTAAGACATGTTTTGAGTTGCAATATATCAAAGTCATTGCCCAATTTCAGCAAGCAAACAAATTTCTTTTCACTGAATTCTTAGGCTTGGAAGTAGTGTTTCATAAAATCCCCAAAATATTCTTTTAGAGCACATTCCAAAGTTCATTGAAAGTTTTTAGCTAAATATATTGTAGGGTTGTGGAGCCTGAAAAGCCCTCGTTCACGGCGATCTAACTCGCTGGTTAGCTGGCGAGGGGTTGCAGGGGGGCAGAGCCCCCTTACTATCGGAGGTTCAGGGGCTGGCCCCCAAGGCAAATGTTTGGGTATATTTTAGGGAGTTTGCGTAAAATCATAACTAGGGTTTTCTTGTTATAAATAGTCTATTTATGTAATTGTAACTCTATCTAAAAAATTATTATAGTACAAACTCCTGGCTTGGCAGCGCCCCTAGACGTAGTCAGAATCTCTCTCTGGCGAACTGGGTAAAAAATTTCTTATGTCGTTTTTATTGCTTCTCTTTTTCATCGTATTATTTCTAATCCTAACAACTGGTATCAAGATAGAGGTTCGGTGAGAATATGAAGGGTGATGGGAAATCGCCAATTTAGAAGTTTGACGGAACATATTACGGGTTCTGGAAGATGCAGATCGAGGATTACCTGTACGGTAAAGATCTATATCAACCCCTGGGTATGAAACCAGAGGCCATGAAAGAGGACGAATGGAAATTGTTGGACAGAAAGGCGATGAGTGTGTTGCGCTTGTCGCTGTCCAGAAACGTCACTCTCCACACAACTAAGACGAAAACTACAAAAGAGATGTTAGAGACGTTATCAAAGATGTACGAGAAGCCATCGGCACCAAACAAGGTTCATCTAATGCGATGTCTTTTCAACCTAAAGATGTCAGAGGGTACTGCGGTTGTCGATCATCTCAATGAGTTCAACATGATACAAGCCCATTTGAGCTCGATTGATATTGATTTTGATGATGAGGTCCAAATCCTAATTTTGCTGTCCTCTTTACCAGAAAGCTGGAGCGGAACGGTTACCGCTGTTAGTGCTTCATCGGGGAAAGAGAAGATGAAGTTTGATGAAGTTAGAGATCTAATTATTAGTGAAGAGATTCGCAGAAGAGAATCGGGCATAACTTCAGGGTCATCTTTGAGTATAGAGAATAGGAGCGATCACAATCAAAGGGTAAATTTAATCGAGGTAGATCAAAATCAAGGGGCAGAAGCAAGTCAAGAAAGGATAAGAGTGAGATCTAGTGTTGAAATTGTGACGAGTTAGGTCACTACCAGAACCAGCGCAAAGCACCATTGAAGAAGAAGGACAAAAAATCAGCTAACACAATCACATAAGATATTGCAGATGCACTTATTTTGATTGTGAGCAGTCCATTAGAATCGTGGGTTTTGGATTTAGGTGCATCGTTTCATTCTTGCAGTAGTGCTGAGGTCTTGGAACAATATACGTCTGGAAATTTTGGGGAGGTTTACCTTGCTGATGATGAGCCTCTGAAAATAATGGGAAAAGAATATGTTCGAATCAATACTCCAAATGGTTCTGCATTGCAGTTGCGTAATGTGAGACACATTCCTGGTTAAGGAGAAATCTACTTTCAGTAGGGCAGCTGGATGAAGAAGGTTATGTTGTGACCTTTGGATGTAGTAACTGGAAGATAACCAAAGGAGCCATGGTGATGGCTCAAGGAAAGAAGGAGAGTACGTTGTATAAGACAACTGTACCAAAGATTGCATTGCTATTGCAGAAAAAAATAATGATGCGGATTTATGGCATTGTCGACTTGGCCACATGAGTGAAAAGGGGATGAAAGAACTATGTTCGAAGGGTAAGCTACCAGGCCTCAAGATAATTGATGTCATTTTGTGTGAGGATTATGTCTTTGGTAAACAGAAAAGAGTGAGTTTTTCGGAGGGTGGCAAAATCTTAAAGAAATAGAAGTTGGAGTTGGTACACAGTGATTTATGGGGACCAACGCCAGTAACATCCCTTGGTGGTGCATCATACTACATGATTTTCATTGATGATTCTACAAGAAATGTATGGGTTTACTTTCTGGAAAATAAATCTGATGCATTTGATACTTTTAAAAAGTGGAAAGCCCTTATAGAAAATAAAATTGGTTTGAAAGTAAAGTGCTTAAGATTTGAAAATGGCGGAGAGTACGAGCTTAGAGAATTCAAAGAGTTTTGTGATACAAATGGGATTCGCATGGAAAAGACCCTGAGAGGAACCTCTCAATAGAACGGAGTGGTAGAACGAATGAACAGAACTTTGAATGAGCGTGCCAGATGTATGCGGTTGAAGTCAGGTTTACCAAAGATGTTTTGGGCAGATGCAGTTAACACGGCTGCATTAATGGTTAATAAAGGACCATCAGCTCCTTTGGAGAATGGCATATCGGAGGAGGCTTGGAGTAGTAAGGAGGTAAACCTAACTTATCTACGAATATTTGGTTGTGTTGCTTATGTTCATATAGATGCTGGAGCTAGAAGTAAGTTGGATGCTAAATCTATTAAATGTACATTTATTGAATATGGTGGTGATGAACTTGGTTACAGATTCTGGGATGAACATAATCGAAAAATAACTCGCAGTCGAGATGTCGTATTTACTGAATAGGTTTTGTACAAGGATAGGATGGGTGCACCAGATGAAGAAAGTGCAGGTACTCGGGTTATAGAGTCAGATATTTCTAACTCAGGTGGGAGAAAAGCAGTTTAGAATGACCAGGAGGTTGTTGAGGCTGAGCTGAGAACACCACCAGTTCCGTTGCGAAAGTCTACAAGAGTGCGAGGATCACCAAATAAGTTCACACCATCAAATTACTACTTGTTGTTGACTGATGGTGGTGAAACTCAATGTTACGCAGAGGCTGCACATGGTAAGACCAGAAGAAAATGGAGGCTTGCCATGGATGAAGAGATGGACTACTTGATGTCCAATGACACTTGGGATCTTGTTGAGCTCCCAAAAGGAAATAAGACAATCCATAATAAGTGGGTCTACAGAATTAAAGACGAGGCTGATGGGAGCAAGCGTTACAAGGCAAGGCTGGTTGTGAAGGGATTTCAACAAAAATGTAGTATTCATTATACAGATGTTTTTACTCCTGTTTTAAAACTAACCACTATTCGAATGGTTTTGAGTATGGTTGCTGCAGAGAACTTACTGTTAGAGCAGATGGATGTAAAAACAGCTTTTCTCCATGGTGATTTGGAGGAAGACATATATATGAATCAACCAGAGGGATACTTGTTGAGAGGTAACGATGACCTAGTGTGTAAACTAAAGAAGAGCTTGTATGGTTTGAAACAGGCTCCAAGACAGTGGTACAAGAAGTTTGATAAGTTCATGCTTGATATTGACTTCATCAGATGCAATGATGACCATTGTTGCTACTTCAATAGGTTTGATGATAGTTATATCATATTATTGATATATGTTGATGACATGTTGATAGTAGGTTCTGGTGCTCAAGAAGTGGATAGATTGAAGAAACAATTGTCAGAATGGTTTGTTATGAAAGACCTAGGAGACGCCAAGCAGATTTTGGGTATGCGGATTACTCGAGACTTGGTGGGAGGAAATTGTACCTTTATCAAGCGGATTGCATCGAGAAGGTGTTTAAAAGATTCAATATGGAGAATGCCAAGCAAGTGAGTATCCCGCTAGGTAGTCATTTCAAACTATCTAGCAAAGAGTCTCCTAGCAGTGATGAAGAGTGTGCCCATATGCAGAGGGTTCCCTACGCTTCAGCAATTGGTAGCATCATGTACGCGATGGTGTGCACGAGACCAGATATTGCTCATGCGGTGGGAGTAGTTAGTCATTTTATGATCGATTCGGGTAGACAACATTGGGAAGTAGTGAAGTGGATCATTAGGTACTTGAGAGGTACCAAAGAGAGAGCCCTATGTTTTAAGGGCAAAGGCATTGAGCTTGCAGGATACACTGATGCAGACTTAGCATCGAGCAACCTTGACAGAAGGAGAAGTACTACCGGGTACGTATTTACTTTGGGTGGTACAGTGATATCTTGGGCTTCTAAGTTGCAGAAGGTTGTGGCTCTATCTACCGCAGAAGCAGAGTATGTATCAGTGACAGAGTCTAGTTAAGAGATGGTATGGCATTCAAAATTTCTTGGGTGAGTTGGGGAAAGAGCAGAAAAATAGTATCATGTACAGTGATAGTCAGAGTGCTATTTTCTTGGCTAAGAATACAACATTTCATTCAAGAACAAAGCACATTGAGTTAAAGTATCACTACATACGTTATCTTTTAGAGGATAAGATATTGCAGTTAGTGAAGATTTGTGAAATTGACAATCCTGTAGATATGTTGACTAAGGTTGTGACCGTGGAGAGGTTGAAGCTATGCATGGCTTCAACTGGGCTTGGGACATGAGAGGAAGGCTTGGCGCTACTGAAGTTATGAGTTATGTTGAGAAGATGTAAAGATGGTTACATTCGAGATCAGTCTCCAGGTGGGAGATTGTTGGGTTGTGGAGCCTGAAGTACTGTACATCCTAGCCCTCATTCATGGCGAAAGTTTTGGGGTATTTTAGGGAGTTCGCGTAAATTATAACTAAGATTTTCTTGTTATAAATAGCCTGGTTGTGTAATTGTAACCCTATCTCAAAAATTATTATAGTACAAACTCCTGGCTTGGCAGCGCCCCCAGATGTAGTCAGAATCTCTCTCTGATGAACCGGTAAACAATTTCTTGTGTCATTTTTATTGCTTCTCTTTTTCATCATATTACTTCTAATCCTAACATATATTTCCAATATAATATTTAGAGATCAATATGAAGTCTCAAATTCATTAGAGAATTCACATTGATTTAGTTTCACAATTCTTTGTTAGTTGGGGGTTGGTGGATGATATTATTGTGAAATTGTAGTTATACTATTTTCCACATCAAATGACTGATGGTACTCGATTTCTTTTGAGTATATTATTTTGAATTTAAATTGAGACCAATTTCTTTAGATAATGAATTTTGAAGAATATATGTCATATTATTTCTTTGATATTATGTGAATATACTTTGTCATAAGACTATTTATAAAATTTTGTATCGTTTATGAACTTTCATTATTATGAAAATATGCAAATGCACAATCAATGATACATATATTGAAAGTAGCATATAAAATTTTTGGACTAAGAGATTACCAACATACATGAAATTATCAATTAATTGAAATTTATTATTAACTAAACATATTGGCCAAATCATGATAAACATCTCATCTAATCATGTAAATAACTTCATTTGAGATTTCTAAGTAATAAATCATCTAAGAGCATAAGTAAAAATATATTATGTACTCTATGAATTTCATTAAAGTATTGCAAGATCTCATGTTTGCAAAAATTGTACATAATATAGCATGCACATGATTTCAATCATAATTTAATCATAGGTAACATATATATCATGCTTTGTATACGAACTCAGATTGAAAAATAATGCATACCATCTCATATATAAATAAATATTTATTATTTTACATTTAATAAATAATAGGGAAATCTGAATTGCCATGGAGTAAAGACACGATTCTTTCCTAATGCATTCCTCGATTTTAATTTTGCAATATGTTTGTCTGTGACATGTTTCTGATGACAGAGACCTTCAAACCTGATCCCCACCATAAAGTTTAACCACTATTTGTATTGAACATTATATCTAAATCCAGCTTCATCCAACGGTTCGATTGTGTGTAATCGAATTTTTAAAAGAATTTGTGCAGACAGTTTGGGAAACAGGATCAGCTCTGTTCAAAATTCATTATCGGATTCTATGTTCCTTATTTTTAGATATCCACCATTAATATTGAACTTTTATATGTATGCAATAATATATCCAATATTTAAATTGATCCAAGGCCTCAATTATGTGGAATCATGTTTTAAAAAAAGCTGCACAGAAAATTCTGAAAATAAAACTTGCTTTGTTCGAAATTATATATATATTTTCTCGTATATTATAATCCAATCTCCACCGTCCAGAATGTAGTTCAATAGTTTTCAAAGGTTTTATAAAATCTGGAGTGTGATCCAACGGTTGAAATGTGAAAAACCTATTTTCCAAACATACAACCCAGTTAGATTTTTGATGTACGAAAATTATATAATTGTTGTTTTGGTTATGGAGGCTTATTTATCAATCACTCTCAATAGGTTAGAGTTTCGTGCTGATAACTCATAAAAAAAAGTATAAAAGAAGAAATATAAAGGTGGCAGTAGAATTAAAGTTTTCTTACCAATCAAAGAGTCCCTTTATATTGGGCATCATATATATGTTTTCATAATATATAAAGATAATAAATATTAAAATTGTCCTTTATCACTTACTTGTTCACGAAGGCACACTATTTGTGTTTTTCCTTCAATAGGTCTTTAAATTTAAAGAACATTTTCCATAAACTAAATAACATTTTAAATTTCTAAAGTGATATTTTTGTCACATCCCAACACGTTGTTTATACTTGACTTCCTATTTTTGCTTTTCTAAATGAAAAAATTAAATAATTAATATATATTTTAATTAATATTGAGAAAGTGGTATAATTTGGTTGGAAATTGAAATATTTTACAGAGACATCAGTTATAATGGCGTCTCTAAAGTGGGATGCCACTATCATCGACATCTCGCCTGATTTTTCGAAATCAAAAATTCATTGGGGCATTGAAATAAAGACGCCAGTGGCGTCTCAGAGCAAAATGTAAAAAAGAAAATTATATGATTGTGGAACGCCACTGCCACTAGCGTCCCGAAGTCATTTTGTGAAAAACAAGACATACGAAATTCCCGACTATTGCTTTGATGCAATTTTTATGGGAGGTGATACAATAAAATACCACTATATGCATAGTTTTACTGCATGTTTTTATTATTTATTATTTTTATTTAACATGTTAAAATACATTTTATTTGAGATTTTTTCACTACTTTTATTTTTCATTTGATTAGCATAAACTATATAGTATTTTTTAACGGGTACTAATTGATCGACATAAAATTATTTATATCAAGATTACACCAAATTTATTAATAAATTTGGTGTAGTCTTGATATAAATAACTTTATGTTGACCATTTAGTATTTGTATTGAGGGCAGGTCTTGTATTTGACGAAGATCTTTTCAGATTCATCATGACGTCGTATTGAGGGAAGGTCCTTTGTCTTCATTTTCATCGTGAAGCGCCAGCCACCACCATCGCTTAAAGCACTGCCGCATGTACCAAACCCTCATCCGTCGTCATTACCGTCGTCTCCTCCTCCTACACTCTAGTGATAAAGGAAGATAGAGGAGAAAACACACACATAAAAAAGTCTAACATATCGAGGAACTAAAATTAAGCTGACAATTTAGGCCAACCATGAGTGGAGGTAAAGATGGAGGCGAGGAGGTCAGGTGGAGAGGGAAGATGAGAAATAGGTTTTGTGTGTTGAAGTTAGAGTTTTTTTGGAGAAAATAGAGAGAAGGGATATTTCTCGATTTTCTTTTCTCTTTTCTTAGATTTAAAACTTATTACATTGCAGAACGTAAAATACATTAATACGCTTTAGAATTCTCACCGATATAATTTTACAATATACGTTCTAAATAACTAAATGGGTAAACAATTATATGCATCCTGTACTATACTCGTTTTTTGGGTTTGCATCCTAACATATTTTTTTTTGTAGTTTTTTGCATCGTGTACTACACAAATTTTGGAAAGTGCATCCTCCGGCCAGCCAACTCGTCCCGACCCACCAGAACTCGCCTAAACTCGTGAGTGAGGTTGCATCATTTCAACCCATATACTTCAGGATGTACTTTATCAAATTAATATACTTCAGGATGCATTTATCAAAACTTACCAGAACTTTTTGGTTTTCAAAATTTAATAACCTTTTTTTTATTTAAATCTATTTTAAAGGTATATTATATCAAATTATTAGTTTTTATGATGAGAAGTACGTTTCGCAAGTACAAGACAAATACACATTATTAAAAATTTTATTTTTTAGGGAAAAAAACTTTTTGCCCCCCAAGCTATTTCGATTTTCACAGTTTACCATATGAACTTTTTTTTGGGACAAACCACCATCTGAACTATGCGTTTTTTGCAACTTACCCCCTGAAACTAGAATTTTGGTGGTTTTGGATACCAAATTCGGTTTGTTAAGGTTTTTTTTGGTAACCTTACTCCTTATTTCTAAACCTCCCCTATCTCCGCCCTAATATACCATTTCTACAATGATAACGGCACAACGGACCTCCTCTACATGGCGAAGAAGATTAGCAATGACATTTTGCGGCTTAAAGAACCGTTGTGCCGTTATCATTGTAGAAATGGTAGATTAGGGCGGAGAAAGGGGGGAGGATTAGAAATAAGGAGTGAATTTACCAAAACAAACCCTTAACAAACCAGATTTGGTATCCAAAACCACCAAAATCCTGATTTGAGGTGGTAAGTTGCAAAAAACGCATTGCTCAGATGGTGGTTTGTCCCCAAAAAAAGTTCGTATGGTAAATTATGAAAATCGAAATAGTATGGAGGGCAAAAAGTTTTTTTTCCCTATTTTTAATATACAAGATTAATAATACAAGATGATTTAGCAATGCAAGAGATAAAGAATGTTGAACAACACATGTTAAAACTTACATAAGTTATAAATATTTTCATATAAATAATATCCAGATTAATATAATTTCATTTTCTTGTCAATTTATATTTTTCTTATTAAAAATAAAATAAGATCCGGATATTATTTTATCATAGACAATAATATAAATTGACAAGCAAATAAAACTATATTAATATAGACAAAAAAATATTATCTATTAAACTTAGATTGTTTATGTACATGTTCAAACTTAAATAAGTAATAAACTTTATCATATAAACAATATCCGAATTTAATAGATAATGTTTCTTTTCCTATAATAATACAATTTCATTTGCTTGTCGATCTTTCTTTATTGAAAAAAAAAATAATATCATCTTATATTATTCAATTTTCTTTTATCTATTGCATTACCAAACCATCCTGTATTAAACTTCTTTTATATTTAAAAAAATGAATCTTTAATCGTGTGCGTGTGTATATATATATATATATATATATATATATATATAAAGAGAGAGAGAGAGAGATGATTAGGTTCAAATGAGATCCATGTCCCTATATGTGAACCTATGGTCAATTATGGGCCTAAGATCTAATTAAATGGATAGATCAGATTTTTTGTGTATTTTCTTATTTAATTAAAAGCATTAGGATTGTATAATAAAATCACTACTGGTGTATATAACTGATATATTAATAAAGCACTTTGATTGTATAGTAAAAGCACTGCTGGGTATATAACAAAAGCACTAGTTCGCAGGTTCGCATTTAAAGACATGGTTCTCATTTGAACCTACTCATATATATATAAATAACTTCTTATATATTTGAGTGTATGTTGTCTAACGTGCTTTTTATCGTCATAAAACTGTATTAATTTGATATAATATACATTAAAATTAAATTCAAAATCAAGAATTTATTAAATTTTGAAAATCAAAAAGTACAAATGAGTTTTGATATATGCATCCTGAATTATACTAGTTTGATAAAATACATCCTAAAGTATAAGAGTTTGAAAATATGCAACCTCACTCCAGAGTTCAGGTGAGTTCCGGGGAGTTGGGGCGAGTTGGCTGGTCGGAGGATGCACTTTCAAAATTTTGTGTAGTACAGAATGCATTAAATTACAAAAGAAAAAACAAAAAAATATTAGGATGCAAACCCAGAAAACGCGTATAGTACATGATGGTTACAATCTTTTTCCCTAATTAAATATACTAAAACGCATTTACAATATATGTTCTAGATATGGTCAGTGGTCGATTATTTAAAACATATATTGTAAAACAGGTTCTAGTGTATGACTCTTTTATTACAAAAATGTCACCGAACGACTTTGTAGAACATAGCCGCCACACCCATTCTAGATTATCTATTTTTAAATTAGTTTTTTGTACTAGTGTATTTTCATATCCATTTTTTATAAATCATGCTTTCCGATCCATAATATATTAAATAAGTCAAAACAACTCTTTATAATTTATTGAATTGGATTCATATTAATTATTTGCTCTTGTATTCCTCACATGATAAATAATAATAAAAAAAACAGGTGATGAATATGGTAGATAATATTCACCAAGTCCTTGTTATACAAAACAGGTGATGAATTGGTATATAATATTCACCAAGTCCATGTTATACCATGCCTCGAGGGCTGAAAATCAATTCGAGTTCATTCATTAAAACCACACAAGAGCTCGATCCGTCAATGTTTTCAAACAAGTATGAACACATTTTTACATTTGATAAAAACCAAAGTTGGCTCATGCACTATAAGTGAAAAAACATTGAATATAGAGGCCGCTTCTTTTTTACCCCATCAACCAATGTCAAACTCTTTTATACCCACTTATGAACAGAACTTTTTTTATGCTTATTTTGTAATATAGAAAGGCCAAAATATCCTGGCCCAGATTTTGAACTACACGACCCAAACAGAACTACTCGCCCCAAACTTTATTCAACTGCTCGTCCTAAACTTTAATTGAACTACTCGCCCCAAACAGAACTACTTGCCCCAAACTTTTTGAACTGCTCGCCCCAAATTTTCTAGAATGGTTATTTTTTATCTGTTCTAGAAAGTCAGACCTTCTTTTTTTCTAGAAAGCTTATTACCCGATTTTTTATTTTTTATTTTATTATTTATTTATTTTATTTTTTTAAATTTTGAAGTTGTGTTATCCTTAAAAATGGAAATAGTTCATTACGACCATATAAGGCCCATCCAGCTTCCGTAGATTAAAATGTTTCAATAATCTCCATACCTCTTTTTGACCGAGTCGATCCCGGGTGAGATGGGTTGCGACGCCACCAACTTCCTAGCTCGTTTTACGAAAGGTTCCTCATCGCCTAACTTCCTTTCGAGGAAGTTGAGCTACAAGTTATTCAACTCCTTCAGAAACCGATCAGCACAGCCTTGGTTCGTTTCCTACTCCAGGCGTACGAGATATTTTGATTATAGAGATAAATTAAAAGTACTGAACATGAGTGGAAGCGAAAGCCTTTATTTTATTAAGAAGTAAAAGAAAATATTATTACATCAGTAACCTCCTTTTGGGAGGAGATAACCGTTTAGCCTCTAATGGAGAAGAATTGCACTCGTGAATACATAAACTTATTATTACAGACAATCACAATATTTATTATTTCTCTCTCTCTATCTCTCTTAATTTTATTTGACTCTGAGAAGATAGAAGAGAATTTTTGATGTCCTCTACTTCCTCAAATGTTTTCTATTTATAGATCAGATTTCTGGATTTCAAATCCGGACTCCAGAGCCTGTTGATAAAAGACGTGTCTTTTATTCACATCTTTCTTCTATTATTGTGGGTTAGTGGGTTTTGTGTCCACCGTCCTCCTTTATTGCTGGTCCCTCATGACTCAGCCAGCTTGTATTGTCGAGAATCTTTTCACATGGTGCGTTCTTCACATGGTACGTGGTCCACGCGCTTTATCGAAACCAGCTGGTCTCTTGTCCTTTTCAGTCGTACTTTCTTGTCGGTCCGGTTTAGGCCGAAAGCCTTTTCTGAGCTCGCGCTCTTTTTGCTCCGGGCATGCCTGACAGATCCGGTCAATCCATCGGCCGACATGCGCCATGTTGCAAAACTTCTGGTATGTGTCTTTGCTTACCGCAATCCTATTTTCCCAGAGAACTCTCCTCTTTGTTTCGAAAAGATTTTTGGCAAATCTCGTTGTGGCTCTTGTCATATAATTCAGGTGGAATGATCTATTTGCTGAATTCTGGAAGAACTTGAATGGGTATTTGACTTTGTCCATTTCCGTTAGACAAACCCATAGTCCCCATGCTCGTCTTGTAGAGGCATCATCTTCGGAAATTGCCTCTATTATTACTGGCGCGTCCTCCGATGAGGCAGCCTTGATATATCTCAAAGCGTTCCCATCCGGTCTCCTTAGCTTGCTGAAATGAGAAGCTTCATTGAAGCCCTTCTTTGCTGGCTCCGACACTGCACTGATAAAATACAGCTCCAAAACGTCTCCTCTGACCAAATGTGGATTATTGGCCTAGGTCTCGTGAACTGCTTCCCCGATCCATTTTGGTAACTTGGAGATCTCGGGAAAGTCTGGCACAATGGTATAAACTGAAGCTAGAGCTCCAAAATTACACCACTCTTGTACTTTATTTGGATGGCTTCCTATCTTCATCCAAACTCGCGGATATTTTCCGGAGATATCAACTATTGTCTTTTCAGGGTTGATACCGCTTCTCATGGCTAACTTCTCCCACTGTCTTTGGTAAACCTGCATAGGAGAAATTTTTGTCTCATCAGCTTTAACCTTAGAGTTACCCGTCTGTAGCCTAAGATTCAACTCTCCCTCTTTAACCCCAGAGGTGGTGGGTTGACTTGAGGCCTCCGATAGTGACACCGGGGTGTCAACATTCGTTGTAGCTTGTACATCCTCGGGGAATGCATCATCAACAACACTCGTGATTATGGAATTTGAATCCATAACCTCCGGGTTAGAGACCCATTCTCGAAGTGCCCCTTTTTGCACCGTTGGAGATGCGGCCTGGAGGAGAGTCCTTTGCAAAGCTGAAAATAGTTGACACTGTGCCAGCTGTCATGCTCGTATTTGATCAGAAATTGATTCCCAATCGGCCTGTTGATTCATTCTGCGACCTATGCATTGAGACATAGCGTCTCAAAATCTCGTTCAAGGATCTCGAGGTTTTCCCTAAGATGCCTTAGCCTTTTGAGGGTGTCGTCAGCAACGTGTCCCTCCATCTCGAGTTAAAAAATCTGCAAGAACATTTTCATGAGATTTTATAATGATGATATCAAAATCATAATATTGGCATTCAGCTTGCCATCTAAGTAGTCTAGCCTTTTCGGGTTTAGATTCATTTTTATTTTTCTAAAAGGCTTTTACGCTCGAGTTATCGATTTTTAAGGTGAATTTCTTTGAGAGCGGAAATAATGGCCATTTTTTAAACGCCTTTATGATTGTGAAAAACTCCTTCTCGTTTATATGCCATCGACTCGCTTCGCTATTTGAAAATAGCCCGCTGCAATATCTACATGGCATCTCTCCTTTGGGTGTTAGTTTCGTGAGAACTGCTGCCCACCAATAATCACTGGCATCCGTATATAGAACCAGTTCATCCTCGTCATTCGGGATCGCTAGCTTTCGAATTTGTTTGCAAACTTCTTTAAGCTGTTTAATTCCCTCATAGTGTTCCTTTTCCCACTTGAAATCATCGCCCTTTTTCAGTAGGGAACTGAACACCTTTCTGTAATGTGCCAGGTTATTTATGAACATCCCGACAAAATTAACAACTCCCAAGAAACTTTGAAGTTGTTTCTTGTCCTTGAGCGTGTCTCAAAATCCCTATATCTTTTCTACAATATGATTCTGTAGAATGATTTCAAACTCATCGATCTATTCCAAGGAACTCGATCTTTCTTGTAGCAATTACCGCCTTCTTTTCTTAAAGCACTAATCCTTATTTATGGCAAACATCTTAGAAGATTACCAAATGTTTCGGATGCTCCTTCATGTCCTTGAAGGTGATGAGTATATCATCGATGTATACGAACATGAAGCTGAAATAATCTTTAAAGAGATTATCCATTTTCCTTTGATATATCTGGGGTGCATTTGCTAGACCCATCGACATAACATTCCAGATATAGTGTCCCTGTGGTCTGGAGAAGGCTGTGAACTTCTTGCTTCCTTCTTCCATCTTAATCTGGTAAAACCCAGATTTTCAATCAAATTTAGAGAACACTTTTGCATTCTTAATGCAATTTACTGAATGTTCTTTGCTTAGGATATAATATCCATCGAACTTCAAGATATTATTGATTCCTTTGTAATTAATCACCAATCTTGGTTTTCCTCTTTTTATTTCTCCATGGTTGCGGACCAGAAATCCTGGGCTACTGTATGGAGAGACATCGACTTCAATCAACTTAAGGTCTATGTGTTCCTTAAGTATTT
The DNA here is from genome assembly GCA_014905375.1 of Phtheirospermum japonicum. Classification (NCBI taxonomy): domain Eukaryota; kingdom Viridiplantae; phylum Streptophyta; class Magnoliopsida; order Lamiales; family Orobanchaceae; genus Phtheirospermum; species Phtheirospermum japonicum. Next base: position 1,126,998 of record BMAC01000291.1, on the reverse strand, counting down.
GCTGCATATCCTTCCGATCTTCTTGATTCATCAAGATAGGCTTATATCTTACAAACTCATTCTCTTTTCCGGCTCTCACCTTCAAAGATGCTCTGAGCTCATTCTTGTCCCACCATGCTAGAGGATCTTCATTGAAATTCTTCTGAATTTTCCTTTTGATGTCCTCTAGTGAAACTTGTTCTTCCATGGTGGTGTCTGGTTGTGCCTTTGTGTCTAGGCTGGCTTTGAGGAGTTCAATCATTTGTGATTTAATCCTCTCTTCCTTTCGGCCACCTAGGCTCTCGTTCCATAGTTGGAGAATTGCTTCTACATACCTTCTTCGATCATTCATTTTCGGGTGTCGAAGTTTTTCTTCATCACCACGCTTGCTGCGAAAATTGATTGGCATTTTTCTGTGGAATGCCTCTCTTAATCATTGAACTATGACCTTATATACACAAGGTGTTGTGAAAATAAGTCTTCTAATCTCGTTTTTTTGTGTAAACCTTTTGAATGTTTGTAGGAAATTGTTTCCTAACAGAATGTCCGCTCCCGTATCATGGAAATAAATGGGTGGAGTTTTAACTTTGTACCACGGGGTACCGTTTGTGGTAGAGCTCCGCTCTTGCAATTAGGTCGTGCTCCTCCTATCATCATTTCTGCTTGCTTGATCCCTCTTTTAAGGACTAGGATCCTTTTAGAGAAATCTCTTCCCGCTATTGGAGACAATTCTTCTTCCATTTCTTTGGGGAAGACTTCCGGTTTAGCCGTGCAGATTCCTGCGCCCAAATCAATGTAGGCTGCAAAATATTCTGCACGATATCTTGAATATATCATTCCAACGAGAATGTATATGGAGAATGGGCTGGTGCTCATTTAATTCTATATCTTTTTTGGCCCACTGTAATCTCCATTTCATCTCTTAATATTTCTCAAGGTTTATGATCCTCGAGAAACTCTATCCCTAGAGTTAGTTGCTCCGGGACTCTTCTTGCGCTTCCTTCAACGATTGTTTCAATTTCTCCAATCTTGAGTACTCCTTGATATCTTCCCAGGGAAGGTTGTTGCAAGTGATACAATTCATCACAAGGGAAGATGTTATCCTTTTGAGTGATGTCAAATATTACTTCCACAACTCTCCATACTTCTGGGCACTTCAATTCTCCATTAGTTTTGAATGCTTCAGGAGCTCGAGTGTTTTGACTGGTTCTTGGACCTTCCCATTGAAATCCGCTGATCATTCGGTCTTGTTGGAAAGACATTCTTCTTGACTCGATCATGAGGTTCTTTCCTTTGTTAAGAACCGGACGATCTTGAATTCTCATATCAATCTCTCTTATTGTTGGAGATTGCATGATCTCTGGTAAGATTGCCTTTGTTACGTCTTCAAAGATCCTTGGTATTTCTATGAACTCTTTTCTCAAGAATACTTCTGAATGATGAGTATTCGAGAGTGCATAGGAAATATTGTATGTGATTGAGTAGGGTCTATTTCCCTCCATCATCAGGTCTGGTCTTTTGAAATCTTGATGAAGGGTAAGAACTCTAATGAAGTCTCGATCTGCCAAATTATACGCAATTTAAGGGTAGACATTGAATGCTAGTTTTCCTGTGTATAAGTTTTCTGTGATTGCTCCCAGACAATAATCTTTAAGATTTGAGATTCTTTTATCAAAGAGGGCTAGATTTAATGGCGAATCAACTCCTTCTTTGAAAGTTGATTTTATAATTACTCGGATGGCTCCAATGTGGATCCATTAGAGTGTATTTGCCATTTCTCTCCTGAGTGTGCTTTTAATCTCCTGGATTTATCGGTAAGGGATTAGCTGCATTTTGATCTGGTTTCCCGTGTATTCCGTTGGTATTGCGAATTCTCCCATGGATAATTTGGTGTTTTTGGTTTCTTAAACCCAACTTATCCATCGCCTTTTCCATTGCTTCTATTGTAAATCCTACATACATCTGGAGCTTTGGATCTTCTTTCATTATTCTCATAAGAGTCTTATGAGAAACCGTTGTATGTGAGAGGAATCCTAACATATCCTCTTTAACCACTTGTTGAAGAAACTCCTCTTCACTCTGATTTTGAATATGATTCACTTCCATCTTCAGAGTAGATTTCTTCTTCATAGATACTCTCATCTGAGGGTATACCCTCAAATTGATACACCTGCACTAGGTTTTGGTAATAGACAGCTTCTTCAAACTCTTCAGTTGTCTCGAACTGTCTAACTCCTCTTCTTTGATTCTTAGGGCGGTCTGTAGAAATATGCCCTCTGACTCCGCACGTCCAACAGTTGCAATCCTTAAAACTTTCATTAGCCGTGGTATGAGCTCGTCTGAAAGCTCTCTTTGTCGGCGTCCTACTGGTGCTTCCTTGGCTTGTGAACGAGCCTCGGCTTCGACTTGGCCCCGCCTTTTGTCCTGATTTATAGTTTTTGGCCTTTTGTTTTGACCAGAACCTTCTTGGTTTCCAAGGAAAACTTTTCTTGTTACTTCAAGCATAAGAGTGATTTCTTTATTTCTTCCGCTTATGTCTCTTCGGTTGACCTTTGATTAGCGTAGATTTGTTCTTATTTTTATTACCTTTTTAGTTCTTTTTCTATTTGTTTTTGGTATAAGTTGGATGATTTAAGCTTAATTCCATATTTTTATATTTCCATCTTATTTTACCGTATTTTGATCATAATTGATGAGAATAGGTGATTATTCGTTGTTTTTCACCTTACAGCTAAGTAACCGGAAGAGTTCAGCGCGTAAAAAGATGAAGTTCGATGTTCAAAAGTGGAGAACGAGCTTTTCGGTGAACGAGTAGAAAAAAGATCGAGGAAAATGAGACGTACTCTCAGTCGCGTCTACGTCGACGCGGATCCTGCACGCGACGGTCGACACTCTGTCGACGCCAAGCCGACGAAACTCTCTGAAGCGTCGATCCAAGAGTGCGTTTGTCGACGCCAAGTCGACGCAACTTGCTGTTGCGTCAATCCAAGACCCCATCAGTCGACGCCCCCACCCAGTCGACGCGAGTATACAGGCAACGTCGACGCCGAACTCTAGCACGCGTCGGTCGATGCGACGTCGACGTGTTTGCCAAAAAATGCATTTTTAGGGTTTCTTGTGCGCCAAGACATGCTATATCTATAAATACCCTTCATATTTCGGATTTTTAAGAGAGACACGACTACCTAAGAGCAGAGACGACTTCCTAGGGTTAGCCAGCACAGAAACAACGCATTTTCATACTTCGTTACGAAGTTGGAGATCGAGATTGAAGATTCAAGTCCGTACGACTCAAGATTCACTTCAATTCGAGATCTTCGCCTCAACTCCGGAATAGCTGGAGATTTTTACCGCTTTCAGTAGTTACAATAAGTTTTCTAAACTCTTAGTTAATTTCATAGTTAAATTCTTAGTTAATTCTAGAATTAGTTTAATTAGTTTAATTCTTTCATGCTTGGATATTGGATATTAGATTAATCTAGTTTATTTATGCGAATTATTTCATGCTTAATACTCCTATTTTAAATTCTTACGATACAATTGCTTCGTGATAGTTTATTATATTCATGTTCTTAGATTCGTTATATAATTTTAAATCTTAGTTGCGTTTTATTGGTAGTTTAATGATTGCTCGTAGTTGATAATATAGTTTTAAATAATTAGTTTAATTAGTCTTAGTTTTAATATTGCTTAGTTAATAATGATCAATTCAAAATCTTCCAAAAACCCCCAGTGTACATGTGTTTTATGTTAATTCATGAATTGAGAAAAACATCTAGAGACCGAACAGTTGTTTCCTCGAGAGAATCGACTTTAGTCAAACTCACCACCCTACAAGTTCCACGTACTCTTGCGAGCAAACTTATATGTTTTTAAATTAAATATCTTAAAAGGAGTGCACAAAAGTTTGGATCAAGAATTTGGCGCCGTTGTTGGGGAGCAACGAGTAGGAATTAAAGATGTTTTTCATTTTCTTTTCTTTTTGAGTTGTTATTTTCTTTTTACTTTGCTCACTTGGTTTGGATTTTTGCCACTTGGTACGTTTGTTGTTGAGTTTATGCAAGGTAGGCGATCACTCCAACACGACCTTACATCATTCATTGACAACATCCATCGTTCAAACCCACCGAGACCAAGGCCCCTTCTTATTCCCGAGAACAGTACTTCAACAGCGACTGATTTTGTTTACGACCGAGTTCCCGACACGATGTTAGGAGCACAATCGATTCGAAACGGAGATTCCCCACCAAGATCACCTCCACGCCCAATGCGAAACAGGTATGGTAGTGAACCAATCGTTATTCAAGGACAACCACAGCCCCGAGCTTATTGGGCTAATTATCAGCACAACGTAGAGAATTTGAGACAAGACACGGGGAGGAACGAAGGAGTCAACCAACAGCACAACGTAGTGAATCACCAACCCAACATGGCAAATATGAGGCAAAACGAAGAAAGGAACGACGAACTCAATCGTCAGCACAACATCGAGAACATGCCATTCTGGAATGAAGACTTTTTTCAGCATAACGAGCATTCTAACAATCATAGGCACGTGAATGATTGGTTGGCAAATCAAAACCATGGCTACGAACAAGACCATTTTGAAAGGAGATACGAGCGCGACAATGATTATGAAAGAAACGCATATGACAACCGCTACGAAAGAGCTCAGCACCAAGTGAGAGAACCAAGGTGAGATAGAGCACCTAGACAGCGCGACTTGGCGCGTCCGAAGGTAGTACCTTTTAGGTCCACTATTGTTCTTGGACCAACCGCAAGGGCAGTGGAGATTAAACCACATCAACTTAATTTACTCCCGACTTTCCACGGAGGATCCCATGAAGACCCTTTGGCCTTTTTGAACTATTTTGTTGATGAAGCTGGAAGATTTGTGGTTCATGGCCTTAACCAAGAAGAGGTGCGAATGATTTGTTTCCCATATAGCGTGAAGGACAAAGTGAAGTCATGGCTACTACCCCTAGACCCTTGTTCGTTGACTGATTGGGAGATGATAAGCGAGAAGTTTTTAAATCAGTACTATTTAGAAAAACAACGAAACATCTTAGGAGACAAATTGCTACCTTTGAACAGTTGGATGGAGAGCTATTTCATGAAACGTGGGAGCATTACATGACGCTTTTGCAAGCTTGCCCCCACCATAACTACTCTCCGGAGATGACTAACCAATTTTTCTTCGATGGATTGTTGGACCATGGGAAAAGAGAAGTAGAGATAGCGGCAGGAGGAGATTTCGGAGATTTGACAGCCCCCGGGGCAAGACGAGTGTTGGAGAAGCAAAGCGAGAAATCTAGACAAACCAACTCTCGGCCCCGTGAATTAAAAGTTAATGAGATATCCATCCCCGATCCTGATTTAGACGACGGAAAATTAGTCAAGGCAAAATACGAGGAGATATTTGATGAGAAATCGGCCGCCTGGAAGGCCGAGCGGGCAAGAAAGACCTCTTCAAGGAAGGTTGCTGCGACGTGTCACCAATGCGGATCCCCCGAACATTTAGCAGATATGTGCCCAAACAATGCTGAACAACATGAAGACATTAATGCAATCCAGAATTATTCACATCAAGGGCCCAGAAAGTTTACCGCGCAACGTGAGAATCCTCTTTTTAAGTGGGGCCCAGGAAGTCCGAATTATATGCCACCCGATCCGCAATACCCACCACCACATGCACAAGCACCAATGCCACCACAACAAAATAATTTCCATACGCAAGGGCAGGTGCCTACAAAAGTTCAATCGACTGATCAGCTTTTGGTTTGGCAGCAGAATCAAGTAGCCGAAACTATTAAAACCGAGATAGACTCGCGGACGTTTAGAAATGAAATCACCAACATGAAAAAGGCTATTCTTGAGAATACGGCTGGGCAAAGGAAACTTGAAACAGCAATAGGTCAATTATCGACTCACCTAGCCAAGCTCTCAGATAAGAAAGGAAACCTTCCAAGTTAAGCAGAACAGACGTCAGCAGTTCATGTCCTTCGTAGTGGAAAGAAGATCGATAACGGAGTAGTTGACCGAGATGATGAGGTCGAAGTCGAGAATACAACACCAACTCCTAGTAAGGGCGATGATTCTAGACCAGTAGATCAGATGCATAAATCCTCTAATCGATATGTTCCCGGATCCATTCAAGGGACGATTCCGAACAGCGCCCTTGGCAAAGACGATGTTCCTAAACCACCACAGCCGAAACAATTAATGACGCCAATCAAGGATGCTGTTCCTTTTCCAAGCCGTTTGCGTCTAGCGAAAGAGAACAAAAGGTTCATGGAACTATATAACTTATTGAAGAACATCAATATCAACTTGCCACTTTTAGAGGTAATCAAAACAATGCCTGCTTATGTAAATTTTTTCAAAGAACTTGCTTCAAGGGAGAGACGCTTGGCGTCAAACCAATTTGTAACACTGCCAAAGGAAGTTAGCGCAGTTTTCAAGAAGCCATTACCACCCAAGGAACGCGATCCTGGAAGTTTCTGCATCACTATTTCATTGTCTAATGGACAAAAGGCAATAGGAATGTTAGATCTTGGAGCAGGAGTTAATCTAATGCCTTATTCACTTTATCAAGAATTTGATCTTGGACCACTGAAACCGACCACCATGCGACTACAGTTGGCCGATCGCTCAATTTGGAAACCTTTGGGGATAGTTGAGGATGTTTTAGTACAAGTTGGAGAGTTTGTAATTCCGGTTGATTTTGTGGTTATGGACGTTGGCGAAGTATCGGCTGAGAGCACGGAGCATACCATTTTACTGGGGCGCCCGTTTATGTCTACCTCCCATACTCTGATTGATGTTTACAAGGGGAGGATGACGATGACCATCTTTTGCGAAAAAGTGACGTTTTCTCTATAGGATATTCAAAATACCCCATGCATTCGCGAGCAAAAGGGAGTCGTGGTTGTGGATGAATTAGGCAACTGGGACGACGCCAGGTTTCGAAGGAAGGAGGGGGATACTCAAGAAGTTGACTTCGGTGAGGAGTTTGATGAGTTTGATGACGAGAAGCATTTGAGTGGAGAAGATTTGATCGAGCTACTAGGGATTGACATAAATGATATTATTAGAGAATTTCGAGATGAATTTTATATGGAGAGAAAAGCACCTAAATTCGAGGGAAAGGTGGAGTTGAAGCCACCAACAAATCATTCGATGTACGATTTCCTCGATCCCAACAACATTTTCGACTATACAAGGAACATGGGCGAGGCGTTCCACAGCACCTGGATGCCAAATAGGAAGAAAACGAAAGAGGTTCGCACCAATGAAGTTAAAAACTTGCAGTATGAGGCTGGGCAATTAGTGTTGTTTAATCCCGAATGTAAGTTTGACCCTGCTGATTTCGAGGCTACTTGAAGTGGACCGTTCTTGATAAAACAGATGGACGAATATGGAGTAGCCACGTTGTATTAATTCCCCTTAGTTTCTTGTGATTTTTATGGAGTGCCACCTGGTAGCACCATTCTGCTAATTTTGCTTTTAGAAACGACATCCTTCTAGCGACCGTATCCATGTCGGTTGCTGGATCGTACTCTTGGATCAACATTTCTTTCCACGGACTTGGTATTTTCGCAAAGAAAAGTTGAGCCGCATCTCCAACATTCACCTTGGATATCCACCGGTATTCAATGAATAGTTGGATATATTCGTCCACATGACAAATATCTCGTAACTCAAGGCAATAGACGGCTTGTCGATATTTTTTCTGTTTTTCCTCTTCCATTCCCTCAAAATATTCTGTGCCGATAAAATGGATTTTGAATAGTTTGGCCATATTATCGACGATTCCTTTTTGTCATTCACCAGATATAACTTCTAGTTGTATATTATCGACGATTCCTTTTTGTCATTCACCAGATATAACTTCTAGTTGTATATCCGCTCTTGTTGAGTCCCGTGCGATCTTTACAGATCCTTCAAGGCTCATTTCAAGAAGTAAAATTAACCCTTCCTTCTCTAAACCGAGAGTTCCGGATGCGATTCGTATTGCAGATGCCCAATCATCTATCAGTATTTCTCGGTTCTTGAAGTCTGGGACATCCAAATTCAACATTAGCCCATATGGATGTATGGGATCCAGTTGAGACTTACCGTATGGCGTGTTGAGAATATTGGGCCCCCGGGAACGTTGCGTGGTGCCTACTATATCTGTAGGATCTCCTTTTATGGTGAAATTCCAGACATGTGACATTGGTGCATCGGGCGCTGGTTCATGTGAAGCAGAACTTTCGCCTTGATGAAAACTCGTTGGTGTTGGTGCAGGAGTACTTCTTGGTACTAAGCCCGAAGAATCTCCTGAGTTCATTTTCAGATCTACAATACCTAATCCCGTGAAGGATTCGATAAGGTCATGTAGATCCTCCATGTTGATTATTTCCATTACTTCTTGGGTTGCAATGGAACTCCCTTGATTATTGCCATCATACTCTCTTCTTCCGTCGGTTGTCGTGTAACCTCAGTCGGTTTCCCCTTTTGATGTAGCAGGAGTTCCGTTCCGAAAGTTATACGTCTTCTTCCTCCGGATGTGCTTGGCTTGGCCTCAAGGGATTGGACTCATTTTTGAACATCAATTAGAATTTCTCGCGTTTCTTTTTGATGTTCAATCACCTCCTTCATCTTCACCTGGATCTGGTGGTCGATGTCTTGTATCATCCTCTGGATTTCTCTAAGATTTTTAGATACCTCGCTGCAGTTGGATCTACTGATGAGATTCATGAGGTTCATCTCTATGGTACATGAGATCCGTTTTTAGTATCTGCTTCACCCAAAGATAACTCAGATGGTACGTCTTTTGTATCTCGCACTGTCTCAAGGTTTTCCTATCGAGTCCTGCGAGTCTTCGTTCAACATATTGGTTATCCCAATATGCTACCTTGTCCTTGTGGTCTAACTCATATATTTCCAATATTTGAAAATATCGCTTGAAATAAATACATCTCGAACACTCGTTCGAATCCATTTTTTAGAAATAAGTCTCCTCACCATAGGTTAATTACATGATTATAATAAATTTTCTTATTAGTTCTTAATAAACTTAGGCTCTGATACCATTTTGTGAGAATAATACAACTTCTGGGAAATTTTGTAACATTAAAATTAATTATTAGTTTTAAAAGATATGACTTCATTCGTGGCATTGTTAAACCTACTGAGACTATTGCCTCTATTTAGAGGCCTTATCATATTACGATAGGTCATGTCAGGTTTCCAGCCGATAAACTTGGACATATTTTAAAATTAGTGTATTTTAAAATACAATTTTGGGGTGAAACATAAATTTGTAAAAGTTTATGGGGTCATAGTAGCATTTTTGAATTTATGGGGTGTCCAGAATAATTGTTCCATATAATTTTGGGGTAAAGTGTGAATTTATAAAAGTTTTTGGGGCTCTGGTACTATTTTTAAATTTATGGGGTCTTTAAAGCATTTTTCCTTCTTATTTTATAAGTAAAGGTATTATAGCCTTTTTCTCCTAAACAATGGGTATAAAACATCTTTTGTTCATCTATGGGTATAAAAGAGTTTTGCTTTTCAAAATTGGGTATTTTTTATGAATTGGCCTTAAATATATCTCTACTGTACATTTATCAAACTACTCGAGCTCAACACTAGCTCTATTAGGACTCGTTCGACCTGTACATTTATCAAACTACTCGAGCTCAACACTATTAGGACTCGTTCAACCTTGGCTCGAATTAAAGTTCAAACAACCTCAAACATAATTAAAGCTTGATAAATTTTCAAATAAGTTTCGAAAAATAGTTCGACTCTTAACTTATTTTTGCATCTCTCAGCAAAAAAATAGTTATGCCGACGAGTTTAGAAGCAGGTTTGGAATACAAAAGGCAAGACAAGACACAAAACATTAGCATTATTCTGACCATAATTTACATGAAATCGTTTTATATTAACACAAATTAGAACAAAGGTACACAATAACTACGTACACTGGTTTTTCATTTTGGACGACCACAAATAACACACCGTGAAATCACCACAAATCTGAATGTAATTTCAATTTCACCAACTTAGCAAAACGTATGCATTTCTCACAAGCTCACGACCCGCTCCTTTGTACAGTTGTTGATATAATGTATCAACCCATCTTCAATTTACAGTCAAGCGAGAAGTTGCACAGTATAAACAAATCTCAACTGCAGCAACCTCCGCCTTGGGAAGACGAGCCGTCCCTGCCGCCAGACGAGCCCGCGATTCCAGTGTAACCAACTTTTATTCCGTAAGACTGCAAATCAACGAAACAATTACAAGATGACGTCATCAAGTAACTGAGTTGATTACCAAAAAAATTAAAAACAACGAAAATAAAATGGAAATCCCCCAAATATTTGCCAACAAGCTAACCTCATTTGAAACATCAAAAATGCCATCTTGAATCTTCTTGTAAATAGTTGCAGCTGTTTTAATAAATGCCTGTGGATAATAATTTTCACACACAAAAAAAGGAGAGAAATATGAAAACTTAGCATATTATTAAAATCCTCTCGAAGAAGTTCCTATTGAAGCTTCATCACCTCCTCCACATTCTGAGCCGTTTTCGCAGAAGCTTCCATAAAAATCAACCCGTGTTCTTTTGCAAACTGTTCACCTTCTTCTGTGCTAACCGCCCTTCTGTGCGCAAGGTCACATTTGTTGCCTATCAGCATAATCGACATGTTTGGATTTGCATGTTGCCTTGCGTCTTCGAGCCAGCTAGCCAAGTGATTAAAAGTTTCTCTCCTGAGACAATGAAGAAACAATTTTTTTTTTTTTTTTGTTAAAAGAAAGTTCAGACAAACAACTATTTATTACAAGTAACCACAAGAAAAGCCACCCTTAACAAATATTACATCGATCATCCACCAATGCACATGTTAATAAGTCATCAGACTTTATGAATGAGCTGAATGTATAAAGAGTAATTGTTCGCAAAATAAGCTGCAAAATCAACAGTTCTCAAAAAAAGAAAAAAAAAACTCGGCAAATAATTAAACAAGGGTGATACCTAGTGATGTCATAAACCAAAAGTGCACCAGCAGCTCCTCTGTAGTACGACCTTGTGATGGATCTAAAGGATTCTTGACCAGCCTGTAAATTCAAACAAATTCCAGTTTTATTCACTGCAAATAATTACATTTACAAACATATAATAACATAGGAATTCCATTTAATAACTAAAATGTATCGATAATGACAACCATAAGATCATATTATAAAATGCCAAAAAATGATCATGACAGCGTATTAATTAGAACATTGTTTTGGCACGTAATTTTCCAGTCTAAATTGCTAATATTACTGCCTGTGACATAGTATGAATCTTTAATTTAACAAGAAACTTACGGTGTCCCATATTTGAAGCTTAATGGGCTTGTTATCAATCGTAATCATCCTCGCCCCAAACTCGACTCCAATGGTCAAGTCATGTACCGGCTGGAATCGCTTGTCAGTAAATTGAAGAAGTAAACACGATTTTCCAACCCCTGCATAAAATTAATGATCAAAGGGATTAATGAACAAAATTTTTGATTTCTTTATTTTATTTTTCTAAAAAAAAAATTAAAACTACTTTTTTTTCAATTCACCGCAGTACGCTTTTTTTCCATCTTTCGTCCTAATACCACAATTAAGTTAAATAAAATACTGACCAAGCTAACGTATTGTTTTATTTATATTCACACATCTCTGAGATTGAATTAGCAGCTTTTGAACAGATAGAGATCGTGAAGTAGTTTTGAATATGGAGATAAAAGGTCAATTTTTTACAAAGTCATTCAAAGGCACTCCAATAACTAACAAAAAAATGATCAGCACAAAATCCATCAAAATGCAAACGAAATTTAAGCAATTAATGAAAGGGGAAAAAAATGAACGCGAGAAACAAGAAATTACCAGTATCGCCTATGATGATGTACTTGAAAAGATATGCGTAAGACATTGTTTAATTTTGGGCAATTCTCAATTTCGATTTTCCGAATTTGGAAGGGAGGAAAAATCTCTAATTCGAGATAGAAGGCGAAAGGAAATAGAAAGATTATTTTATTTATTACTACTAATTTTTATTATTTTTGTAAGGGCAGATGGTATTGTATGATTGGTAGTATCTAATTAATAATTAGTTGAATAAATAAAGAGGAGTCTAACATGATTGACGGTTGATCGAGATGGTTCCAGCGAAGCAGATTGAAGTTGCCAGAAAAATGAGTGTCATCTTCATACTCGTGATGGTCAATTTTGGGACAACAATGTAATTTTTGGTCGTACAGTATCTTTATGGTAATTATTATTATTGTCATTTATCTATCTCATCCGGTGTTCTAAAAGGGCCGCGTATATTTCGCTTAAGCCCGTCTAACTTTGAGTTTTCATTGAAACGCTTCTGATTCGACCGGAAATAGTGAACCACCTGAATATGACCTGGGAACCCGCAAGCTCCACAGCCTACATAAACAAAGGTTAGAAAGGACCACCGGTGGTTTTCCGGTGGAAACCTCTCCGATACTTAAGTTAGTAAGCGATGAGGTGTTTTCCAAAAAATAAGAAGGAATGCTTGTAACAACATACCTCTCATTGTCCCCAAGTTAGGGTATTTATATCTTATCCTAGTGGGGACCCCAGCCGGGATCTCGGGAACACGTGCCGCAAATCATGGGCCGTTTTATGAAACATATTCGGAACAAGTGGTCCCACTTGTTCCCTCTCGGGCAAGCTGGTTGCCAGGTCTGTTTAGACCCATTCCGGCTCTTATTGTTATTGATGTCATTTCTTCTTTTATTCCAGGTCTGTCAGGCACACACACGGGCTCTCCCTGGTGGTGGGACCCCTTTTCCGGGATCTCGGGAACATAGTCCCTGAATTAGGGGCTGATTCAGTTAGCTGATTCTGACAAGTGGTCCCTACTTGTCTTTTTAGTTCCAACCTCGAGCAGGTCTGGCTCAGAGGCCATTTTCTCCGGAAGGGCTTTTGGCCACTCTTTCTTTACGCCAATTCGACCCCTCTTATCTACTATCYATTCCAGGTCTACCTCAATCCAGGCCTGACCAATATGGCCCTATCAACTCCTCCCCCCCAAAAATGGTTGAGGTAGAGCTGGTAAGTGGGGCCCCACATCTTTTAGTGCTTCTCGTACTGGCCCGAATCCCCAGAGATACGCCCAAATGGCCAGGACTAATTATTGGCGTTTAGCGGCGCCTCACGTTCACCTATAAGGCTATTGTACCGCCACGTTCCCCACGCGCATGCCTAGTCAGCCCTAGTTAGGGTCCTAAACGCTTCAACTTATCTTCTGGGGCCCTACTCGCCTGCCCGCATTAAATGCTCAAATCCCATCAAATCCCTCTTTTCTCAATTTCCTCATTTTGAAATCATTCGCTTTGCTTTTTATTCCCGCCGACTTCATTTTCATTTCTCCACTTTTTCACTCCTTGTTTTTTCCTTCTCCCCTGGCTTCTGCGACTCCGCCTTTTTCAATACTCCGGTGAACTCCTTGCTACTATTTCTCCATTATTTCGACGATCTCCTCGAGTCAGGTACCCTTCTTCACCTTTTTCTTTTAATTTTTACAATGTCCTCCTCGCCAGAAATTAGGGTTACTCCTTCTCCTTCACTCGCTTTCCCCGAAAGGGCGGTAACTTCTTCTCCTCCGCCACTCGCAATTTCAGAGGCGGCGGAAATCTCTGCTATTCCACAGGAGGCTGCAGCCTCACGCTTTTCCTCACCGAATCCTCCGGAGGTGGCGGCGGCTCTTTCCCCTCCGTCCAACGTTCCGGTGCCTATGGCCACCTCTTCGTCAGGGGGTGTGGTGTATCCTCCGCCGCTTCCTGATTATCCTAAGATCAACTCCATTCTTAGCCAAAGCTCCGTAGATGAGCTTAAGTATAAGTATAGCATTAGAGACCCTTATGATCCTTACGCCCCTCGAGCCGGTGCCTTGGCCTGTCAAGCCCCTGCAGGCCGAGTAACCTTCTACGCCGATCAATTCAGCGCWGGCCTGCGCTTGCCTGTTCATCCCATGATGTTGGAAATTGCTCAAATGTACAAAATCCTTATCTTTCAGTTTTCCCCTAATTCTTTCCGCATTATGGCATGTGATAATCTGGCCATGCGCTACGCCGGCCAGGACCCTACAGCCCTGGTTTTTTATCAGCTCTTCCTCGCTAAAAGCCTTCCCCCTGACTGTTTCTACCTTACTGCCCGGCCCGGAGTCCATTTCATCCACAAACTTCCAACCTCCCACAAATCCTGGCGCAAAAAGTTCTTTTTTGTTCACTGCGAGGGGGACTGGGGTTTTGACCCTAACCCTATTGATGGTTTACCCTCTTATCCGCCCTCAACAGCAGCGACTAGGCCTCCCCGTATTCAAAAGATAGTGGCTACCCTGAATGCCAATCCGATTAACGTGACAGAATTTCTCACTCCTTCAGTTTTGCAAACCTTTAATGAGACCTATGAAATGGGTCCTTTGCCTGCCGAGATTGGTAAAAGAGACCTCCTTATTTTGACACTACTGCATCATATTTTGTCATTCCATGCCTCTAATTTTTGTCTTCCTATTTCAGAAAGGATGATGCGTTTGTTGTTCGAGGCTACCGACAGAGAAGGCACCGCGGCCGACCCGACTATGCCAGCTCAGGAGGTAAGCGGAATTGGCGCACCCCAAACTCAGAGTTCCCCTGTAGCCGCACCACCAGTACGTCCACGGTCGGTTAGACAAGTCATTTCAGACTCAGGGGAGGAGGAAATGCCTCTCACTAAGAGGCCTCGGTCCAGCCGAGGTCGAGGCATAGTTATTTCAGGCAATCCTACTCCCGCTCCGGTCGCAGTTCCGGCGGCCCCCACTGTGCGCAGCTCTGGTCCTCCTCGACGGACCTCAGTTTTAAACTGCTCTGGAGATGTAGCGGTTCGCCACGTGAGCGGTCAATGTTCCCCCGAGGACCTGCGAGTTTTGGAGCAGATGAGTGATCGGGAGCTACTTGAATCCTGGTGCCAGGATGAGGCTCGGGTAAGCTACCCTTTATTTCCTTTTCTCCTTCTCCTTCCTTCCCCCTTTTTATTTTGCATCTTTTCAAAATTTTGACACCTTTCAAATCTTTTCTCAAGCTGAGGCGAAGAGGGCCCTTTTAGCCATTAGGGCGACTCGATCTCTAGGCCAAGCCGATTTGGCCAAGGAGAACGCCGACCTCAAGGAGAAAATGCTACGTCTCTGGGCCCTATCCAAGGACAAGGTGAAAGAGGTGAAGAAGTTGCAGGAAGAAGTGGTCGGGCTGAAGAAAGCCCAAAAGAAGATGATAGAGACGGCTCGAGAGGAGGCCAAGAATGAGGGCATTGCTGAGGCGAGGAGCRTAGCCGACGAAGCTCTGGKTAAGGCTAAGGTTGAATYGAAAGRGGAGTTTCTCAATTCCGAAGAGGGGCTGAYTCTAGTCCAAGTGGCCAGAGAGGAGACCAAGAAAGCCTTCTTGGGATCGAAAGCCCTTTTCTCCTTGCTCTTTCCTGAAGCCGTGGTATATTACAACTATGGCTTGGATGAGCAGGCTAAGTGGATCAAGGACAATCCTGAAGCTCCCTTTGAC
>BMAC01000291.1:1058203-1109576 GCA_014905375.1 Phtheirospermum japonicum | reverse complement strand
GCTGAAACTGACAATCAGGTCAGGCAAAATCATGGGCAGCCGCCCTTAGTCAATCCTGGCTTATCTAGGCCATTTTGCGCGCCAAAACTCAAATTTACTTTCCCGCTCTTTCCAAGCCTTTTGTGCACCAAGCAGGAATGAATTTCCCGCCTTTGCATGCCAAACCAAAACGGCTTCCCGCCTTTTCTTTTCCTATATAATGGCGCCCCTCCCCAGCTTCTCTTACTTTTATAATGGCGTCTTCGTCATCTCCCAACGTCTTTTCTCATGAGGAGCATATCCGTCTACTTCAGAAGAAAGTTCGTCTGAAGGCAGAAATTGCCGAATTGCAGGATCAGCTGCAAGAACGCGCGAAGAAATTGGCTGAGAAGAAATCACAATTCCGTAGTGAGCGATAACGCCTTGAGCAAATCATTGTTGATTTGAAGAGGGAAAAGGTGGAGCTGTATGCCGATTGGGACATCGCAGTGGAGGTGTCAGACCGATTTCGTGTTTGGTTTTTGGAATACGAGGACGACATCCAGCGACTCCGCCAGCTTCTCGATTCTGTGCCCCCATCTTAAGGTTGCATTTCTATTTTTTCATGGTTATGATCTATGCTCTTGTGACTGCGGATATTCTTACGAGAATATCTGCTTTTGTACTTCCGCTGGAGGTTCTTTTGACTATTAATAAATGTTTTTCGCTAATATTTTGAATGTGTCTTATTATTTTCTTCCTGTCGTGAACCATAAATTCAACCATAAATCTATTTAACCGATCAAGCATAAAGCTGTTACAATCAAGTGTAAAATTTTTGCAAATTGACAATGTTCCAAGCGCGAGGTAGTGCCGTTCCGTCCAGCTCTTCCAGCATGTACGCGCCTCCAGGCAAGGTCTGGGTAACTCGTATAGGTCCTCGCCAAGACTCTTCCAACTTCCCTTTTGCTTACCCCAGATCAGACCGTCGTAAGACCAGATCTCCCACTTGGAACTGTCGCTTGGCCACAGTTTTATCATATGCCGCTTTTACCCTCCCTTTAATATGCTCCATTCGTACCGCAGTCTGCTCTCTTTTCTCCTCAATCAGATCTAAAGCATCCTGCCTTAACAGCTCATTCTGTTCTTCATTAAAATTCTGGATCCGATGAGTTTTAAAGCTAACATCCGCGGGCACTACAGCATCCATACCATACCAAGCTAAAAGGGGTTTCACCTGTACTTTCCTTCGGATTCGTACGGTATGCCCATAGGACGGAGTTCAGCTCTTCCACCCACTTTCCTCCAGATCTGTCCAGTTGCGTCTTGATTCCTTGGACTAAAATGCGGTTAGTTACCTCGACCTGACCATTCTCTTGAGAATGGTACACAGCCGTAAAGTGTTGTTGAATGTTCATCCTGGCGCACCAGGCCTTTATCTTGGCCCCCGCGAATTGAGTCCCATTGTCTGATACCAATATTCTTGGTACACCTAAGCGACAGACCACATTTTTCCAAATGAAACCCATCACTGCATCCTCCGTTATTCTAGCGAGGGCCTCTGCCTCAACCCACTTGCTAAAATAGTCGATAGCTACAATCAAAAACCTTTTCTGGGCTGGGGCCATCGGGAATGGGCCAACCAAATCAATAACCCATTTCGCAAAGGGACAGGGGGAACTCATAACCATGAGCTCTTCCGCTGGTCTGTGTATTAGCGGGGCCATTTTCTGGCATTTCTCACATTTTCTGACAAAGTCCTCGGCCTCCCGCCTCAGAGAAGGCCAGAAATAGCCAGCTCTTAATACCTTGCTGGCCAGAGCTCTAGCCCCCATGTGATTACCACAACATCCTTCATGTATCTCCTTCAGCACCATAGCCCCTTCTTTTTGTGTTAAACATCGCAAAAGAGGCTGACCAAATCCCCTTTTGAATAATTCTCCCTTAACTAGGCAAAACCGGGCAGACCTGTTCCGCACCCTCACCGCTTCTCTCTTCTCCTCTGGCAAGACCTGCTGTTCAAGGTATCTTTTTATAGCAGAGCGCCAATCATCCTCCTCGGCTACCGTGCAGATCTTTTCGACCCCGAACTCCCCTTCTGCTTTCAACAAGGTGATCGTACGTTCATAACAATCCGTGGCTGAACTTGCCACCTTTGCTAAGAAGTCTGCGCGGCCGTTTTCTTCCCTGGGGATCTGAGTAACAGTTAATTCTTTCATTTCTTTGGCTAACACCCTGAACCTTGCTAGGTACTTCTGCATGCTTTCCTCTCTTGTCTCAAATTCCCCACTAATTTGTTTACAGACGAGCTGCGAGTCTACCCTGGCACTTAATTGCTCCGCCCCTAGATCCTTTGCCATTTGAATCCCTCTCAAAAGGGCCTCGTACTCGGCGACATTGTTAGAAAATGTGGGATCTAATCGGATAGCGAATTCAACAGATACTCCCGCTGGGTCTATTAGGACAATTCCAGCCCCGCAGCCCTGATTGCATACAGACCCATCAGTAAAAACTATCCACTCCTTCAGCTCATCCAGGGGACCAGCCATTTCTTGCATAAAATCAGCTAGAGCTTGAGCTTTAATCGCTGCTTGAGCTTTAATCGCTGTTCTGGATTCAAACGTGATATCAAACTCACTCAATTCTATGATCCACTTGACCAGCCTCCCTGATGCTTCTGGCTTATCCGTTATATTTTTTAATGGTAGATTGGTTCGCACGATAATTGTATGAGAAAGGAAATACGGTCGTAGTTTCCTTGCAGTTCCTACTAGTGCTAGCATCGCCCTTTCCACCTCCACGTACCTCACTTCTGCTTCGTGCAAGACCTTGCTCCAAAAATATACCGGTCTTTGTATCTTACCATCTTCCCTGATTAGGACAGAGCTGATCGCCTTCTGTCCCACAGATAGATACAATATCAAGGGCTCTCCTTGGATGGGCTTAGTGAGTAAGGTCATGCTGGCCAGATATTCTTTTAGCGATCGGAAGGCTTCTTCACATTCATCGTTCCATTGGAACCTGGCCCTCTTCCTCAAGGCCTGAGAAAATGGTAAGCTCTTCTCGGTAGATCTGGACATAAACCGGCTTAAAACATTGATTCGTCCTGCCAGGCATTGCATCTCTTTTACATTCCGAGGTGCGCTCATCTCCATGATAGCCTTTACCTTTTCAGGGTTGGCTTCAATACCATTTTCCGTGACCATATAGCCTAAGAATTTTCCAGCTCTGACTCCAAACATGGATTTCTTTGGGTTAAGCCTCATTTTGTACCGCCGCAAAGTGTTGAAGGTTTCCCGAAGATCTTGCACATGCGACGTTGCTTTTATGCTTTTGACAAACATGTCGTCCACATATACCTCCATATTCCGACCAATCTGATTTTTGAACATTTTATCCACCAGCCGCTGATAGGTAGCGCCTGCATTTTTAAGGCCAAAGGGCATGACCACATAGCAATACGTTCCTTTTGGAGTTATAAAGCTAACACGCTTCCAGTCTTCTTTAGCCAATCTAATCTGATGGTACCCTTGCGAGGCGTCCATCATGCTCAAAAGCTCACAGCCGGAAGTGGAGTCCACAAGCTGGTCAATTCTTGGCAATGGGTAGTGATCTTTTGGGCAGGCACGGTTCAGGTCTCGAAAGTCTATGCACATCCGCCAGTCTTCTGTTTTCGGGACCAGCACCGCATTGAAGAGCCATTCTGGGAATTGTATCTCCTGAGGGCGGATATTGAGGTGGTGCTCGGCGACTTCAGGGCCTATTCCCACTAAGTCTTGAGGGGACCATGCAAAGATATCTGCACTCTCTCTTAACAAAGCAACCAGGTCTTTCAATACTTCAGGGCTGAGCGTCGTGCCCACTCGCAGGGTCCTACTCGCGTCGCCTGGAACGACTTCTACTATCATCAGCCCTTCCTCCCGTCTCGGTAATTCTATCTGTGGCTGCTCCGTCCGAGCTCTTTTGCTCATCCTCTCCTCCTCATTTCGTCGTATGCAATCTACATATGTTTGCCGCGCGGCATACTGGTCTCCCCTTACCTCACCAGTTCCGTCCTCCGTAGGAAACTTCATTTTCATGTGGAAGACTGAGATGACAGCCTGAAACTGGCTCAAAGAGGGTCGACCCAACATGACATTATACGAAGATGGTGCGTTTACCACCAAGAAACGCACCATCCGTGTCACCCTATACGGCTCTTCCTCCAGGGTTACCAGGAGTCTCACCGCTCCCATAGGCTTTAACGCACCTCCCGCAAACCCAACCAGGGAAGTGGTTACCTCTTCAAGTTCAACATTCAACTTTAGTTTTGTAAAACAGTCCAGGAATATAATATCTGCAGAAGATCCCGTGTCCACGAAAATTCGGCGAACGTTGAAGTTGGCAATAGTAGCTGTTATCACCAAAGCATCCATGTGTGGAGCGAGGATGCCATCACTATCCTCCGATCCGAAGCAAATGTTAGGCGTGGCCGCTACTTGTCCCACCTCTCGGGACGTTCTGATTAGGTCTTTAACAGCCCTAACATAACTGTGTTGAGTTCTCTTAGAGTGCTCATCCAGCTCTTCCCCTGTTATCATTTGGATTTCACCATGAACGACCTGAGCTTGGTCAGGTCTTCTTGATCCAGCCCTTCCTCTGTCCTGAGCATCCGCCCGACCACCTTTGCTTTGTGAGAAGCGGTCTGCACTGTGAAGTCCAGGCCTGGTATCACCTCTCTTTGTACCAACATATTCTTTTAGGTGTCCAGCCTGGACCATTCTCTCCAATTCGTCCTTCAGGTGCGTGCATTCATCTGTGTTATGTCCATATTCATTATGGAAGCGACAAAAGCGATCTGACCTTTCTTTTCTTGGCTTCTGTGAGTATGTTTTGGGCCACTTGAGCTCTGGGTGACGCTCTATTGCTTGCAAAATTTCGCCCGGAGGTGTCGCCAGGGGGGTATATTTATCAAAACGAGATCTACCCATTGACAGCTCTGGTCTGGGCTTTTTTGTTAACACCCTATCATCCCTGTCATACCTCTCTCTTCTCCTCTCCCCTTCATCCTTGAGCTTCAGAGCTTCCTCTAAGTGGATGTACTTCTCGGCTCTCTCCAGGAGCTCTCCAAACTTCGATGCTGGTCTTACCACCAGAGACTGGAAGAACTCTCCCTTCCTCAAACCTTGTGCCAGAGCGTTTACAAGCAACTCTTCTGACGCCGAGGGCACTTCCAACTTTGCTGTTGTGAACCTATTGATGTAAGCACGTAGGCTCTCATTCTCTTTCTGCTTTAAACTAAAGAGCTCGAGCGGCATTTTCTGATACTTCCTACAACTCGTGAATTGATGAAGGAAGGCCGAGCTAAATTCGTCAAAGTTGTTGATAGATCTTGGCGGCAATTGGCTGAACCAGAGCTGTGCCGATTTGGTAAAGGTCATTGGAAAGACCCTACACATAACCGAATCGGAAAACTTGTGCAACGCCGCTGCTATCTCAAAACGGTTGAGGTGGTCTACTGGATCCGTCGTCCCGTTATATTCAAAACCCAAGGATCGATAAGATGCTGGGACATCATCGCACATGACCTCCTCCGTAAACGGGGTGCCTCGCCGTGCCGACGGTGCAGCTGCACCCACCATCTTCTTCCTAAATTTGCGCACCTCTTTCTGCAAGCTCTGCATCTGCTCAGCCAGGCCAGGGTTGACCTGGCTGGCCGTGTCGCCGTCAGTCGTGGCAAGGCGCTCTTCTCTATCTGTCTGGTGGGCTCGCTCCGTGCGCCGAGCGTGCAGCAGCTCTGTTTCTACCGCCGGGATTGCCCGCGCCACCAGTGTATTAGCCGGCGGCGATGCCATTTCTGCGAATTTTTTCTCGACCGCCGCCTCCACAGCTTTGCCGATCAATTCTGACAGCTGTGTCAGAAGCGACTCATTGAAAGAGACACCCCCATCTGCAGCAGGTCCCCGCGGAGGCAGTGGTGTGGAATTCGGCGGAGCTGCCATGGCCGATCCCGATGTCTCTGGTATCGGTGATGGTCCTGGTGCCTGTTGTGCGTGAGTATGCACGGCGGAACTCGGAGTGCCACCCAACTCCCCTATCAAATTTCGCTTCCAATCGCCTGAAGTCATTCTCACTCCTTAGCTCGATCGAGATTCCCAAAGACGGCGCCAATTGATTCGACCGGAAATAGTGAACCACCTGGATAAGACCTGGGAACCCGCAAGCTTCCACAGCCTACACAAACAAAGGTTAGAAAGGACCACCGGTGGTTTTCCGGTGGAAACCTCTCCGATGCTTAAGTTAGTAAGCGATGAGGTGTTTTCCAAAAAATAAGAAGGAATGCTTGTAACAACATACCTCCCATTGTCCCCAAGTTAGGGTATTTATATCTTATCCTAGTGGGGACCCCAGCCGGGATCTCGGGAACACGTGCCGCAAATCATGGGCCGTTTTATGAAACATATTCGGAACACGTGGTCCCACTTGTTCCCTCTCGGACAAGCTGGTTGCCAGGTCTGTTTAGACCCATTCCGGCTCTTATTGTTATTGATGTCATTTCTTCTTTTATTCCAGGTCTGTCAGGCACACACACGGGCTCTCCCTGGTGGTGGGACCCCTTTTTCGGGATCTCGGGAACATAGTCCCTGAATTAGGGGCTGATTCAGTTAGCGGATTCTGACAAGTGGTCCCTACTTGTCTTTTTAGTTCCAACCTCGAGCAGGTCTGGCTCAGAGGCCATTTTCTCCGGAAGGGTATTTGGCCACTCTTTCTTTACGCCAATTCGACTCCTCTTATCTACTATCAATTCCAGGTCTACCTCAATCCAGGCCTGACCAATATGGCCCTATCAGCTTCGCCTTGCAAAAGGCTAGAAAATATTTGAAATAGCATGTAGCATGTATTTTTTTTTAATTGTATTTTAACTTAAAATTTTTTACAAAGGTCAATTTTTTACAAAGTCATTAAAAGTCAACTTAAAGTTGACCGCCTCGTATGTATGTAGCATGTATTTCTTTATTGTATTTTAACTATATTTATATTTTATTTCCTATTTTTCGTCAAACTCAACTATCTTAATATATTCATTTTGAATTCAATCGTGCGAGATTGTTACGAAATTAATAATATTAAGCAATATCTTAATTTTAAATATTTTAAAAACTATTTTTCTGTTGTGAAATTTAAAAATATTGCAAAAAGTCTTTATATGTTGTATTGTTTTATTTACTTATTAATAAAAAGTATTTAAAATAATATAAAAAATAAAAATGCTTTTTGCCGCCTAGGCACGCATAGGATTTCAAGGCTTGATGCTCGATCTCGCCGCCTTCATACGCCTCATGCCTTTTGGAACCTTATTCTGATCATATATTCAAAATATATATCATTTCTCCAAAATTACAGCTTAAATTTCCTAAGTTACCCCTATAACTACAAAACCCTTGGACTAGTTTAAATCCAACTTAAAATTGAAATCAATTTGTTTCTCTTGTTATTGATTAATATTAAGATTAAATAATATTTTTATATTAATTAAATTAATAATTGGGTCACATGTGAGGTGGGCCTAATCCCTCCTATTTGTTAATTCTGTTGACACCTAACTTAGATGCCAACTAGAGATGAAATCAAATGACATGTGTCATTTTAGTATAATTCGTAAATCTGATGTGGCAATTTCGTGTGCATTCACACAATTTCCTTCTTTTATGAAAAAAAAATGGCTACGTATAAAATATAACATTTTTTTTAGGATTCATTTTTTTCTTTAACTTCATTTCTGTCCGCCATTTTTTCTCTCCTTATTCTCTCTCTCTTTTTTTTTTCTCGCCTAACCATATTATCTCTAATTTTTGCCCCGTCTCCCTGCCCCTAATCTGTGAACAAACATGACAATGTCAAGGCCAATATTCAATGCAAGGGAGGTAATTAATTTCTTTGATTTATTTTTTTTTCGTTTAATTGTGTTAATTTTGATCGAAATGAACCGAAAAAAATCTAGGAATCCCACCATTTGATTTTTAGTTTCAAGATCTAAAATACTCGTTTGATTTTCGGTTTTAAGATCTAAAATATTGTTCAACAAATTTGATTGCATTTTGATTTCATTTAAAATTCTTACGATTTCTAGATCTGAAACAGGTGGTAAATCGACATTTATTTCTTTTTTTCTTTTTTAGGTTTTAAAAAATCTTCAATTCAAACTCAAATTTCCAGAAATTATTATTTTCTTTTTCAATTCTTGGTTTTACTATCATCAATTCTCGAAATTGAATTAATTATGACGATGTCGATTTTCAGCTCTTTTGATGCACTCTGCGCTGAGTCGTTTTTCGGCCAGAAAAGTAGCCTTTTCAAGGGCCCAGCACCTTCTAATAATAATAATAGGCAAGCCACTGCGTTGAAAATTGATGATCAGGAGAAGGGCTAAGATGTAAATTCGGGCCCGTCGCACCCGGAGAAGAAGCTGGGAGATCGCGGGAGGATTAGAGGGCCGAGTTTCGCGCCGGAGCTTGATGGGGTCCACTGTTTCGAGACTATTCTTCCTTATTGATTTCTGAGAATTTTCGTTGTTCACGTTCTTTTATTCATTGGGGATTGATCGGTGAATTGAGAAGTGATATACGACTCTTCGTGTAAATGTAAAACTAGTATTAACATGTTCCTTATTCTCGATTAATTGGGTTTTCTTGATTGTTTACTGAATGTTTGTTTTCGTTGATATATACACTGTTTTAAAAACCGGATCGGACCGGCTGGTTCAACCGGTTAAATCGGGAACTGGCCATTGACCCGGTCCGATCACACCTATAAAACCGTTTTAGCGGTTAAACCGGTCAAGAACCGGTCAAAACCGGTTAAACCGCTGAAAATCGGCAAAAAAAAACGCTTGAACCGGTCAAACCATTTTTTATGTGCAAAATATTGTGTATGATTCAACTAAATTGGCATAATTATATTAATTATCCATGGAACCTAATCAAGCGATATGAAAATAAATAAATTATCTCTCTTAATAATCTAGACAAATAATTAAGATTGTGATCTATGACTTATATATCACATGACAAAGAATTACATTAATATGTTTAATAGAGTATAAATAAATTAAGCATGTTTAATAGAGTATTAATATGTTTATATTAATACATTACATAATATTTCATACTATATAATTAAGAATATTACGTTTTTATTAATACGGTTGGACCGGCGGTTGAACCGGTCCGACCGGTTGAACCGTGAACCGGTGAGGAGACCGGTTCGTTCACCGGTCCGATTTTTAAAACATTGGATATATATATTTTTTTTTCTTCTAAATTTGGCCCGTTTTAGTATTTATGTGGTCCTTCAACTTGGGGAAAATTAAATTAAATTCGTTTTAGTGGAAGGTGAATTTTGATTCTCTGATATGTGGTAAAAAAAAATTTATCAATGATATATATTTTTTAAATATATGAAAGGTAAAAATCATTTCCTGCAAATCTAAGTTTTCTTTTTTAGGGTTTCATTATCGAAAATTAATTTTCGTCGGAAATATTTTTTACCGTCTATTTCGATCTGGGAGTTTGTTACCATATCTTTATGTACATGGCCGGAGTTGGCAAGGGGAATGTCAACATGCGGATGGAGGTCGGCGAATACTAACACAATTAGATCTGTATTTTTCTCTCCAGTTTGTTCATGTTTTTTCTTAATAATTCTAACAATTAAGCTCATTATTTTTACTTCAGTTTGCTATTTTGCTTCAGTCAATTTTTTTAACCTTTTTGTAAACAGATTACCAGTATGATATATTTTTGATTAACCATGCAAAACACTTTTTGTTTATAAATTATCGCCGGATTTGAATAATTTAATTGAGTTGTGGTTGACTATACCATAGTTAACAAGTTTGTTTGATTTCTCTATATATGGAATACTCATTTTTCATAGTTTACTATTTTAAAATAAATATATTTGGTAATTATTGTATTTGGCCTTAATGATTTCTTAAATATATCAATTATAATAATTAAATTATATACTGAATATTTGACAACATAGATTTTCATTTAAAAACCCTCCTTACCTTTTTTTACATCATCCGTTAATTTAAGAGCAGCTTATATATTTTACCATTGCCTTTTATGAAAAATAAAAATGATTCAGATTTAGTAAACCCGATAATTATGTAAGTGATAACAAAATGAAAACCGAATAAACTTTACAAATTTCGCTCAATAATGAATTTAATAACTATTATTAATTGTCATTCAAACTATGGTATCATAACTATTAATTTACAGTTTTAGAATACCTATTAATCAAAAGTTGATAAAGTCAACACACATTTATATTGTTAATGTATTTGTTTTACACTGTTTGAGGAAGTTAATCAACTTTTTAATTTTTGTTATCTTTTCGGCAAACAGATTACAAATCTAAGATATCTTTTGATTAACCATGCAAAACACTATTTGTTTATAAATTCTCGGCGGATTTGTTGAATTTAATTGATTTGTGGTTAACTATACCATAGTTAACCAGTTTGTTTGATTAGGTAAAAATTCTCGGCGGATTTGTTGAATTTAATTGATTTGTGGTTGACTATACCATAGTTAACCAGTTTGTTTGATTAGGTAACAATTCTTTTTAATTGTCGTTCAAAATTAATAATAACATAAAATAACGTCGGTTGTCTAAACCGCAGTTTATATAAATTGATTTCTTTATATATGGAGTATTCATTTTTCGTAGTTAACTATTTTAAAATCAGTATATTCGGTAATTATTACTTAATCATAATGATTTCTTAAATATATCAATTATAACAATTACAAGCACTCCTTATCTTTTTTTACATAATCCGTGTATTGTCATCGGCTTATATATTTTACCATTGCCAAACTTAAGATACCTTGATTATGGAAAATAAATATCAAACAGATTTTTAAACAAAATAATTATCTACAAGATAACAAACATGAAAACCGAATATATATACTTTACAAATTTCGATACCTATTGATTAACAATGCGAAGACATTTTTTTTTGTTTGCAATTATCATTAATTACGGCTATCAGCTCATTAAACCGAATATATACTTTACATATTTTCAACTTAAAACTGCACTGAGGAAGTATTTTCTTATTTACATAACTACTCCTGAACTTTATCCTAATTCCAAAAAGACCCAGTTAACTTTAAAATTTTACAAATACCCACCTTATCTTTTATTTCTATTGCAAATTGCATCTTCAAAAGGGAGTTTTTGTAATTTTGAGAGATAATTGAAATTTTTGGTAACTAGGCTAAATTCCAAGGTAGCCTTTTTAATTATCCAAAAAGTATTTAGATATTTGTCTATGGTAGTATTACTGAATTTGCTTTTTTGTTTGTTTGTTTGTTCGTTGCACATATATTTTTCCAGGGCAAATGAGTAGAAAAGATAAATGGATATATGTCTGCAAGTAAAGAAGATTCCAGTTCTCTCAAATTAATGGAAACCCCAAAATCAATCTTTCAAGCATTTGTTACCCTTTTGTTGTGATTTTATGAATGTAATTGATGTTAAAAGGACTCATTGGAGTTCTACATTTTCTCATTTGCAATTTTCAGGAGTTGCTCTGAGGTCATTTGATTGTTTTCTATGTAACTGAAGATATATTGCTTATTGCGAAGCCAAATTGTTAGTGTTCTTTTGCAAAATAAAAATATCATACCTCGATTCTCACTTAACTTGCAAATAACCAGCAATCGAATTGCAACTTACAATTTTTATTTTTAAATATTTTAACAGAGAATTTTAACTTTAAAAGGTAACCAAGACAATCTCATTTCTAATTGAGAATTTTGCTCAACAGGTGAGAACAATAAAAAAAATAGTCCAAAGCTAGAATCAGAAAATAAGTTTCAACAGACCAGGTCTAATAATCTATAATGTCAATAAACAAAAAAACACAACCTATATCCACAAGCTCAAATCTCATAAGTTCATCTCAGTTTTACCCGAATATATAGAAACCCCTATTTTGTTCTTTAACATGATATCCAGAGGTCCACAAATATATATTTCAAAAGTCCCAATGATGTAACAAAAGCAAGGTATCAAAAGAGCCAATGATTTAACAAAATCAAGGTAACAAAAAATCTGAGTCCCGACTTATGATATTATTATTCTAATGTAAATTGATTTGGTTTGTTACAACATTAACACTTTTTGTTAACATTTTAAATAACAATAGCATCTGTTATTCTTTAACGAATATATTTTTGTCTGCCTGTCTTGTGGTATCAAAATGTATTATTTTCAAAGTTAGATAGATTTTCTTTTGTAATTTGGATAAATATCGATGATAGTTTTTTTTTTGTATATACATATGTGTATGTGTGTATACACACACACACACATGTATATATGAATCATAATTTTTTTGATAGCATAGATCAAGTTTTATTAACATAACCAACACTCTTTTTTTCAAATTAAATGTAAATATTTTCAATATATCATATTAGAATGCAAACTACCAATATTATTATTGTTATTATTTAGGACATAATTAAAAAAAAGGTACATCTCATATTTAGTCTAATACCATAATAATAATAATAATAATAATGATAATAATAATAATAATAATATTATTATCATCATTATTATTATTTAAGTCATAATTATAAAAAAGTACATCTCATATTTAGTCTAATACCAAGCCATCTGAATTCTTTTTTAGATTTTCTGTAATGTAAGAAGATTTAGGATATATAAATAAATTACAACTATATGTATATTCAATTCAATGAATGAAATACGATATTGATATTATAATGAAAAATCACTGATAATAATAGTTTATAAAATATTTATATTGGTATGGGAAACCGCTACGAATCGAAACAATAAAAATGTACACGTGTTTCTCGATTTTCTATTATTTATAACTAACTAACCCTTAAAAGGTGCATTCTTATAACTACATACAATACACATATCAACTTTATGGGGGACTTCTACGGTGCCGTGAATGTACCATTTTCCACTTAATAAGAACCATTAGATTAAAAGTTGGTTATGGATAATGGTAAGATCAATGGATGTAAATGCAGGGGGGCTGGGAGGTATGGTGCCTTCACGGCACCGTAGACATTTCCCAACTTTATGTCGCATTGTTGAGAATTAAGATGCGGAAATATTTCAAAATTATTTGGTTCAACATAAAATCGAAAAGAAAACAGTTAAAACGGTCTACAATGAGTTTTTCAAACTTTAAAGTAAATAATGTCTTTTTTTTATTTGTGTTAATAATTCAATTTTTGAAGTTGACAATTCTCAACAATCGCGTATTAATAATATAGTGTATAAGGTAGTTTTTTGAAATTTAAAGTGAAGATATTTTTTTTACTCTTTCTTTAATATTATTTTATGAACTTAACAATTCTTTTTAATAAATATTACGTTTTTATATTTTTCTTAACAATGTCCGCGTACACGCGGGTTTTCGAACTAGTATGAAAGTTATTTTCAGAGTAAAGTAATACATAATTTCTACTCTCTTCTGTCTCTCACTATCATATAATTAGGGTAATTATATGACCAAGCACCTCTTGTACAGACCTAATCATAGGTACCTCCCAAAAGAGTAATAAAAGAACATGTGTCATGTCATAAATATTCAAATTATATTTTAATTAATTATAATAACATGAGATAGTCTACTGCCCTTAATATTATACATTTTAGTTTTAATTATTATGACTATTTAGATTTTAAATTAAAATATTAAAACATATAATCAATAATTATATAATGAGGAACTACTTTTTATAACACAATCATTACCGCAATAGATAACTCAAGTAAAAAAGTTTTATTTTTCAAAGAAATTCATTCAACTAGCAACAAATATTTCCATTATTTGTATGACATAATAAATACATAACAATAATTGTACAATCAAGTAATATATATATATTTTTTTTATTACTAGATGTCCTCTCATGGGATGCACCGAATGCATATTCATAAGATATATTTTTAATAATTATAATGTACAAAATAAATGTGATTAAAGTAATAGATGATTTAAAAATAATAATAATCAAAATACAAACTATGTCAAAACTACAGTCGTATATGATAAACAGAAGGATAAAAACTAATTGATTCAAAACAAAAATAAATTTCATAATCCTATATCATTCATATAAAATGTATTAATAAAATTTCTACACACTTTTATAGTTCACTATCTCACATATAATTAGAATATCCATTCTCTCCATTTTTTTAGAAAATAAAGAAAATATATAATATAATAAATAAGGCACACACACACACACACACACACACACACACACACACACACATATATATATATATATATATATATATATTATTTGTAGAATTCATTAAAATGTCAAGATGGAACGATTTTACAATATTATTTATCAAGTGAATATAATATATGAACGTAGACCTTATTTACAAAAATGATAAATTTCTTATAAATACTAAATATATTAATATGATTTACAAAATCTTCTATTTGATTAAGTTGAAAATCATTTACTAAACAAGTAAAAGGAAAATAACAAATAACATGTTCAAAAAATAATTAAATATACACACAACATAATTATATAAATTCCAAAAATGAAACTGTTCTATATGAGCTAATGCCTTATTCAAAAAATAGAAAAATATATATTATTTTCAATGGGCATCTTCTAAGTGAAACAAATACTTAGATTTTTTGTTTTATTCAAATAACGATACTTACTATCCAACATAATATATATTATGTGGGATAATATATATATATATATATATATATATATATATATATATATATATATATATATATATATATATATAAAATTTTTGTTTCATTCAAGTAATAGAGATATTTAAATATATATTTGAATGCACCCACGACACTTGTTAAATTGAGGCAATAGATGTTTGGATTTATAAAATTTGTATTTATTTTAAAATCAACATTTTTTTTATAAATATCTTGTTATATTTATTCAAATTATTAATTTCTCATTAAATACATAATATACTATCAAATTAATTTTAATAATAAGAATTAACTAAAAAGGATAAAAAAATGACATTAGGTTATATTTATTTTCATTAGTAATTTTCTCATTAACTTCACAATATACTATCAAAGTACTAATAATAATAACAAAAATAAAAATAACAAAATATAATAATAACTTCAAATACTATAATAATTAAATAAGCCAGATTTCATTTGTCGAAATTATTTTTTTCGTCTGGCAGGCTGAAAGCCGGGCACGTCTTATGCCCGAAAAAACTAAATATATACTATAAGTGAATAGAAGTACCAACATGTTTATTAGTTTTATGATTCATTAAAATATCGATTTGTATCAATAATACAGTATTTTGATATATTAATCTAGATCTTATTTACAAACCATAAGAAAATAAATATTGAGGACTTATTATTATATTTTAGGGGAATTATTCGATTTATTGTATAACATAACATAAAAGGTGAGAGTCAAAGCACACAATCTTTGTCTCATGAAAGAGTCTCTCCACTTAGTAACTAAACATGATAGCATATTTTATTTTTAGGGAAAATTTCCATTTACTAACAAATCATACACTCCAACTACCATACAATCTATTGACTTTATTTATACCTATATAACCCAAATACTTCCTATCCAATCAAAAACTATATTTAAAATATTACCCCTACACCTTAAACGATTCTATTACACACACACACACACACACACACATATAAATATATATATATATATAGGATTGGGTTCAAATGAGAACCCGTCATTATATGTGAACCTAGTGACTCATCTTGACCATTAGATTGAATAATCTTGATTGTTGAGATCATGACATGTAAGCATGGTAATAATGTAAAAAAATGTATTAATTAATTAAAAATGGTATTTTGGACATATATCAACGTTTACAAAGAGCACTACATTATTCTTTGAAAAACACAGTAGATTAAGAAAAAAAACACTACGATTGTATACAAAAAGTATCGCAAATTTCGTCTATAAACTGCAAATTCAAAAATTTGAAATGAAACTCAAATCTTCAACAAACCATAACTTTTTCAAATTTTATTCGTTTTGAATGAAATATATATCAAATTAATCACATTCTCAAGATCTAGAATTTAAGATACATATTGCATGTTTTAAAACCTAAAAAAAATAAAATATATATATATATATATATATATATATATATATATATATATATATATATATATATATATATATATATATATATATATATAAGGTAAATGAGTTTGATTTGTGATTTGTAATTTTTTAATTTTGAAAATGAAACAATTTAGGTTCATTTTCCCTCTCACCCACAAACAGTCTAGGTTCATTCTCCTCTTAAATTTTGCAGTGTATAATATAATTTTCCAAAAATTATGAAAAGTAGTATGTAATTCTCAAAATTTGTTAATTTAATGAAAATTTTAAAATCTTCTCAAATTTTGCTAAAGTAGTACGTAATTATTCAAAATTTGTCAAGTAGTATGTAATTTTACTAAAGTAGTATGAAATTTAACAGTGACGACTAACGACGATGTTATGTGATTTTGCCAAATAGTATGTAATCTTGATAATGTAGTATGAAATCACACGGTGTAGTATAAAAATTTAGGAAGTAGTATGAAATCACACGGTAGTATAAAATTTTAGGAAGTAATATGAAATTACAGAGGTGATGTAGTATGGAATTGATTAATAAGGGTATAATAGTATTCTTGTATAGTACTTTGTATTAATTGGGAAGTTAACATTTAAATAGACTAATTGGGATAAAATATTTTTCTAATGGTTTATATGGGAATTGTCCCTTATTTTTTTAAATGATTTTCTTATATTAATTTTATAAGTTTGCCACCTTTGACAGAATAACTTTCTTGAATCTAAAAAAATAGAAATTTCTTAATAGTAATTCTTAAATTCAAGTTTTTTCTCAAATGAATAAAAATTATTAAAACTATACATGAAAAAGTTTTAAATTTTTTATAAAAATTGAAAAAATTTCACTAATCTGAAATTATTTCAAAATTGTAAAAACATATAAAATATAAAATATAAAAATCGAAAGTTTTTTAAGGAAAAACTATTTGTAAAGATTTAGTTTTTTTATTATTATTATATTTAATTATCTAAAAATATGTCGAAATAATATACAGACCGTTTGACCAAATTTACTGTGAATATAATTCATAGTTTATCTTCTTTCTAGTTTCAAATAATTCTTAGCATGTTTAAAATAAACTTTCGTTAGAAAAAGTCTTACTTAGTGAATATAATGTGTTATTTCAAAAAAGAAAATATATAAAGGATTGATACCTTAAATAATAACAAAGACACCTTGGGATTTCCCTATATTTTATAGAGTTATATTTACTTATTCGATTAATAACAAAAATGATAAATTTCTTATAAATACTCTACATATTAATATGATTTACATAATCTCATAATTAATTAAATCAAAAATTATTTACTAAGCAGGTATAAAATTAATCAAATCCAGTATACAATAACAACATAAATGCTTCAAACTACTTTGGAACACAAATCACGTAATCCACACATTCAATTCAAATCATGGAATTAACCCAATCAAATCTTAATATACAACACCACTACCAATAATAGGAACTACTTCAAAACACAAATTACGAAATCCAAACATTTGATTCAAATCACGAAATTAATCAAATCCCAATATAAAAATCGTAAATCATAAAATCCCATTATAGAAATTACAAAATTAAATATATTTTAGCATACAAAGAGCAAATCATGAAATTACGAAATCAATATAGAAACTATAAAATAAAATAAATCTAATATACAATAACAACACCAATACTGCGAACTGCTTCAAATCACAAATCACGGAATCCACACATTGAATTCAATTCACGGAATTAATCTAATTAAATCCCAATATACAGCAACACAACCAATATTGGGAACTGATTTAGACACAAATCAAGAAATTCAAATGTTTAACTCAAATCAATGAAATTAATCAAATCCCAATATAATATATAAAAATCATGAAATCTTAATATACAAATTACAAAATTAATCAATTCCCTACATACAAATAAAAAATTAATCAAATACTAATATATATTCAAATCTTAATATATAAATCACAAATCAATCAAATCACAATATACATTAACAACACCAATACTAGGACCTACTTCAAAACACAGATCACGTAATCCACAATAAATTCAAGTCATGAAACTAATCAAATCAAATATCTATATAAAATAACACAACCAATACTGGAAACGGATTCAGACCACAAATCGCAAAACACGAACATTTAACTCAAATCACTATGAAATTAATCAAATCTTAGTATACATATCACAATATTAATCAAATCCCAACAAATCACAAAATCTCAATATAAAAATCACAAAATTAATCGGTTCCCAACATACAAATCACAAATTAATCAAATCTCAATATATAAATTACAAAATTAATAAATCCCAATATACAATAACAACACAAATACTAGTAATTGCTTTAGAATACAGATCACGAAACCTGCCTATTTAATTTAATCACATAATTAATCTAATCAATTCATATATATAACAACACAACCAATAATGGGAAATGCTTCAAATATGGCTTAAATCACCGAATTAATCAATCCCAATATACATAATTAAACATTACTAAAAAGCTTTGATTATATTTTATATAGTTATACTTATCTGACTAATAAGAAAAATGATAAATTATTTATAAATGCTCAACATATTATTATGATTTACATAATCTTCTATTTGGTCAAGTCAGAAATTATTTACCAAGCAACTATAAAAAGAAAAACACATAACTAATTAAATATGCATACAACATAATAATACAAAATCCAAATGACTATATTTCAACACATTACAACTTTTTTTTCTATCCCCCATAATATATATTATGTGGGATGATATACATTTGTATTTTTCTCATTCAAAAAATTAAAAAAAAAATTACATTTATGAAATATATATAATTGGACGCACTCATGTGCGTGTGACTTTAAGGGTGCAAATATTTATATGAAAAAATGTTCTATTTTTAAAAATAATAGTTTTTTAAAATAAATATTACGTTAGACTTATTTTGATTATTAAAATTTCCTTTAAATACATAATATACTATCATATTAATATTAACAATAATTACAAATATCATTAATAATTAAATAAGCTAAATTTCATTAGTTGTGCACCCTTATGCACAAATTTCAATTTACTTTATTAAATGCACGATTTATTTACGGTATTCGAAAATTTTCTGGCCAGGGAGGCGGCGGTAGGCTGATAGATACCCCTTTTTCCCAATTAAAAAATTTTGAAATTGTTTTTTCGGCCAACGAAGTGATGATAGGCTACCGGATAACACTGGCAACGATGGTATTAGGCTACCGAGCTTTTAAAAAAAATTGAGTTTTTTCCTCTGCCAAACAACAAAATCGGTATCAGGTTGTCGGCCAAACTTTATTATTTAAAAGTTAGAATCAAAGTTTATTTTCTTAATAAAGAAGTTAGATTTTTTTTGGCGATCAAAAAATTTTCAGTTGGGCGGCAAGTGGTGCTACTATTTATTATCATTATTATTGTTATTATTTATTCTATTTTCATTATTATCACCTAAATTAAAACATTTAAAAAATTAATTTTATATATTTTATTTTATCATTTTCTATTATTTTGATTTATTTTCTATTTTTAAGTTTAATCTTTTGACTTTTTCAAATAAAATTATTATTTATAACTAAAATATTATATAGTAAATTCAAATAGGTGTACACACTTGTACAAACCCTTGTATGATGGATTTTTAATGTTGTACATCTGTATAAAATTTGATGGTCTCCACTGAATTTGGCCAATATTTGATGATTAATATAGTGGTGAGTATTCCCGCCTGTCACGCGGGTGACCCGGGTTTGATCCCCGGCAACGGCGCCATTTTGTTAGAAGAGTTTTCGTGGTGATGAATAAATCATCGGGTTCATTGTCTCGATATTATCGGAAATCTATTCGAATGTAAGATTCAATGTGTTTGTAGCTTTGGAAAATTAAGGGTAAACGAAAATAAAGCAATTAACCTATCTAAACTACACTAGAAATTGAAATAGCAAGTTGGTCGTATGCCTCGAATATGAAAATGTAAAGCAATAATGAAAATAAGTTAGAAAATGCAATGTTTCACCAAGTACAAGCATGCAAGAACAAGGTACAACAATGCATAAAAACTCAAATAATGCAAATAAGCAAAAATTGAAAGCATGAATAGATAAAGCAATGAAAATGGACGGGAAAGTTTAAAACTTTATGAAAAATAACAAGCAACAAAGAGTAGATCTAAGATTCAACCTAAAACTATGCATGAAAATAAGATTCAAAATAAAGCATGTGAAAAACTCAAAATCAAGACGATCCAAGACTCGATCTATGATCTAGACGTGTCATTCATCTAGATTTCATAGCCAATTCTTTAGATCTAACATGAATTCAAGGTACACAGAGAAGGTTCGGCTCCCCCCTTTTAATCTCTTGGACAAGCCCGTTGGGTTAGGAAGAAACCAAACAGAAAGGGGGCTCGGTCAACCGATAATAAAGTATAGACAAAGGTCGGGAGATAGCAAAGGGCTGGAGTGGATCCGATCAAGGCTCAAAACCAAAGTCAAAACAGGTGAGCAATTTTGAGTTGGGATTTGCTTGTGGGCCTAGAAAAGAAGTTGGTTGCCCTTCTTGGTGTTCATTTGGGCTTACTCCAACATTCTCCACCTTGGCCCAAATTTTACGTGTTAACCCCAGTAGTTTGCTGCTAGGAATCAAAAAGGGATTCTCATCATCGTCGTCCTGGTATCTAAGCAAACAAGAAATCTCAACGACAAAGTTAGCACAGTTACCAAAAAAATAATAATTTGCGTAATAATGAATAAGCCTTACCTCACACTTACCACATGACTTAATTGGCCGTGTCAAAATTCAGAATGTTCAAACGCGTTCGTAATTTGCTCGCAGGCAAACACTTAGTGTTCATATCGACCGGGTTATACCTAGACGGGATTTTCTCAAGATCGATGATATGATCGGCAACAATATCACGTATGAAACGAAGACGCACATCTAAATGCTTAGTACTATCATGAGAAATAGGAAAGTTGAATCGCAGCTTGATTGTTAGAAAATAACACAACATTACCGTCTAAACCACCTATTTCAGACAAGAGGCCCTTCAACCAAATAACTTCTTTAAAAGAATCAGTTGTAACAACATATTCAGCTTCAGTCGTAGATAAAGTAACAATAGGTTGAAACTGAGACTTCCAACTAATACAAGAGCCAGACAAAGTAAACACATACGAGGTTGTGGATTTTCGACTATCTCTATCATTTGCATAATTTGAATCAACATATCCTTTGAGTAAAACACCATCAGGCGATTTGAAAAATCTCAAACCAAAACTCAGAGAGAATTTCAAATAACGCAATAACCATTTCAAAGCCTTCCAATGGACTCTACCAGGATTAGATATGTATCTACTCAGACGACTAACATCATAACCAATGTCAGGCCTGGTACTAACCATGAGATACATCACAGATGCAATAACATTTGAATATACTGCGTTTTTCATAGCATCGATTTCAGTTTCAGTCTTAGGGGAATGAGACTTACTTAGCACAATATTCAGAGTAAGAGGAACTTCAGTAGGATCCGCATCAGTCATGGAAAACTTACTCAAGACCTTTTCAACATAGGGAATTTGATTTAAGGATATTAACTAATTTTTCCTATCCCTAACAATTTTCATGCCTAATATGCATTTTGCATCACCTATAATTCTCATATCAAACATATCACATAGACAATTTTGAACATGCTCAACAGACTTGATGCAAGGACTCACAAGTAACATGTCATCAACATAAATGAGCAAGAAAATAGGAAAATTTGTAGATTCTTTAAAGTACAGGCAATGATCATACGAGCTATGCTTAAACTTTAAAGAAAGCATACAAGCATCAAACTTTTTATTCCAATGTCTCGGGGATTACTTCAACCATACAATGATTTTTTAAGTAATAAAATGAAATCAAGGTTCGTTTTGTCAATAAAACCTTCTGGTTGCCTCATAAAAATTTTCTCATCTAATTCACCATGCAAAAAAGCAGTTTTAACATCCATTTGTTTCAACTTCCGATCAAAATGAGAAACAAATGCAAGCATAATACGTACAGTGGTGAATTTAACAACTGGAGCAAAAAATTTCATATAATCTACCCCCTATTTTTGAGTAAACCCCTTAGCGACAAATCTAGCCTTAAATCAAACCCCTTCATTTTCATTCTTGACCTTGTATAACCACTTATAATCTACGACATGACAATCATCAGGTTTAGGCACAAGGGTCCACGTTTGGTTAATATGCAAAGAGTTCATTTCATCATTCATAACATTTAGCCATGCACAAGATTTCACAGATTTCAAGGTTTCATGATACGTTTTCGGTTCACTACTATCAATAGATTCAAACACACTGAAAGCATATGACGCCAGAAGATAATCACGTAAAAGCAAAGATTTGGAATGAGTCCTTTTCTCCCTATCTCTAGCAAGTTGATAATCATCTAGCACATGCATATCAGGCATATTCTCAACATTTTCAGTATGCACATCATAGGTTTGAACATTTTCGGCAGGTAAATTTCCAGAAACATCATCAGAAATATTAAAAGGCACATTTTCAGTTTCAACAGGCATATTTTAAGAATCATCAAACTTATTAACATGCCTAGGCTCCACCTCACTTGGTGTCGGGCCAAGTTCATTAACAACAGGCACAAAAGTATGTAAACATGGAAATTTAAACTCATTTAAAATCACATCACGACTAATTCTCACTTTAAAACTCGGTTCACTCCTAAGCAAATAATCTATAACCCTTAACACCATCCGGATAACCCAAGAAAACAAATTTCATAGAACAAGGTTCAATATTATTTGGTTTTTGATGAATAAAAGTAGCACAACCAAAAATACGTAAGTTTGAATAATTAAACTCTTTTTCATACCAAACAACCGCAGGACATCTACCATTCAAAGGCACGGAGGGGGACCTATTAATGAAATAAACAGTCGTTAATAAGGCCTCGCCCCAAAACCTTTTTGAAAGGCCAGAAGTGAATAACATACATCTAACTCTTTCGAGTAGTGTACGATTCATTCGTTCCACAATCCTATTTTGATGCGGGGTGTACGGAACAGTCTGATGCCTTTGAATGTCGGACTCGGCACAAAGTTTATCAAAAGAGTTGTTACAAAATTCAAGTCCTTTATCTGTCCTAAGAAATTTGATCCACTTTCTAGTTTAATTTTCAGTCAAGGTTTTCCAAGTCTTAAACTTTTCAAAAAAACGTCAGACTTATTTTTCAAAAGAAACACAAAGACGTTTCTTGAAAAATTATCGATCACAAACAAAAAGTATCTATTACCACCTTGTGTGGGATCCTTAGCCGGACCCTGCACAACAGCATGCTCATAATCAAGAATATCACGACAAGCAGAAATTTTTGGGGAAGGGAAAACAGGGAATTAAACACGTTGTTGTTTACCATACACACAAGTATCACAGAAGGGCATACAAGAAATCTTATACTTACCAAAACAACTTTGTTTATGCAAAGTCTTTAACCCCTTACTACTCATATGTCCAAGACGTTTATGCCACAAATCAGTATGATCAACATGCACGAAGTTCACAGAATTTGGCATAGATTTACAGTCAACAGTGCAAATATACAAGTTTCACCACTTTTCAGCTTTGAAAACCACAAGAGTACCCTTTATGATTTTTATAACACCCTTACCCCACCTACCTTCTAACCCATCATCCTCAAGTGAAGCATAAGAAATCAGGTTATGGCATAAATCAGGCACATGTCGCACATTCTTAAGCGTTAAAACATAATCGGAAATACAAGCAAATATCACCTAAACCAACAACATCGCATATTTGCCATAGAAATATGCCCATGCTTAACTTCTTTGTAACTCAAAAATAGATATTTATGCGGAGACATATGAAACGTGCATGCAGAATCAACAAGCCACTCATTATCACATAGATTAGAACGCACA
This sequence comes from Phtheirospermum japonicum, assembly GCA_014905375.1. NCBI lineage: Eukaryota > Viridiplantae > Streptophyta > Magnoliopsida > Lamiales > Orobanchaceae > Phtheirospermum > Phtheirospermum japonicum. Next base: position 1,085,418 of record BMAC01000291.1, on the reverse strand, counting down.
GAGTTCATATTATCATGCATTTCATCAGATTCAATAACCATATAAATATCTCCCATGTTATCATTACAAGACACCATATTCGCATGATCAGGTTGTTGTTTGTTTTTTCTTGGGGTGGGGACATTGCTTAATATAGTGATTAGGATCACCACGATTTTAACACATACGACCACTTGGACGAGATTTAGACCTACTCTTTTCTTTGGCTATCTTTTTACAAAAATTTGGAATATTTTGATTAGTGGAGGTCTGATTGTTTTGAAAATAATCTCTCGACCTTCCTCTAACAAAATTAACCTCACCATGACTATTACTTCCCTTGTTTTCTTTTAAATCCAACTCTTTGCTTTTTAAACCATTTATAACCGTATCAAGATTTACCTTATCTCTACCATACTTAATAGCATATTTAATATTATTATAAGAATCAGGAATAGCATTTAAAAGCACAAAACCTAGACAATCACGGATTTCAAAAGACAACATGCACAAAGCAAATTATGAATGAATCACAATGATGAGCATATGCTATGTTTATAAGTAATCACGGGTAATTCTTATCAGTCCTATAAGTAACTTATCGAAATAAGTCGGCTACCGACCTTAGCACAAAATTAATAATCCATGCCCCTCCAGATTCCCTATGGCGCTAAGCGTCCTGGGTAAGAGAGTTTCACGTACGTGAATTATCAAGAGATTACGAACGATCAATTAAATAAAAACCTAATTAACAAGATATGATAAATGGCACGTAATTAACAAAATATCGATGAGGGCACAAAGCAAATACGTTCGACTAACCTAGAACTAATCTAAATCTACCAGCTAGATCCCAAATAGTTAAGCCCACTATAAGCGGTATTTACGCTAAAAAAGTAATACAGAGAGGATCAAGCCAATTTACCAGAGCGGGACCCCACGTAGGTACCCCAATCCACCGGAGCGGTGGACGACAAGCGCTCTGATACAATCTTGGGTGGCTCGCCGTCCGGTACCCGCTATTTTTAACAAAATGGAAGCATGGTTCACTTTCTGAAATTGGTTATCGGCCTGGACAGCAAGCACGAAGTCGCAGTCCATAATTAGCCCTTCATCAAATCAGCAGCCCGATCCGGATCTTAGTCTCAGGGTCTCGGTGGCAGCAGCCCAATCCACAAACAAGGGGCCCGATTTGTTGAAGCTGCCTCCTTAGTACTAACCCAACCCGTTGTTGTGAAGCACGACTTTGAAATACATGCTGACACACAAAATAAAGCAATCAAATCTCACAAGGGAGTCAATACCGAAAGATAATTTCTTACCGATCGAATCTTGAACAAGATCCGAACAAAAAAACCCAAAGGTGCTGGAGTGCTTGACTGTTGAAGAGCGGCTCAGGAATCAAGGCCCTATTGATGCAGCAAAAACCAGAGATGACATTAGTCAACGGTGGGACGAAGCCCAGCTCCACCGCTGATCCTGGTGGTTGTGACCGGTTCAGACAACGACCAAACCTAGTAAGAACATAATTTTCCACCGGAGACCAAAACAGATCCGTAGCTCACAGAGAACACGGAGAGAGAGGTAAATTTTACCCAAACCCCTAAATTGAAGGGTAAACTAGTCAAGACAGTCAGAGAATCAAAGGGTACCAAAAAACAGAGAGTTCAATTGCTGTTTTCCATCGCTACACAGAGAAGGTTCAGCTCCCCCCTTTTAATCTTCTAGAAAAGCTCGTAGGGTTAGGAAAAAACCAAACAGAAAGGGGCTCGGTCAAACAAGAATAAAATGATGGACAAGGGTAGAGTGCTAGCAAAGGGCCGTAGCGGATCCAGTCAATGTTCACAACCAAAGTCAAACCTGGTGAGCGATTTTGGGCAGGTCTTTTCTTATGGGCCCGGCAAAGAAGTGGGTTGCCCTCCTTGGTGTTCATTTGGGCTTACTCCAACATCACGGTCTATTGTCAACTTTTGAGTTTCTTCATTTTTCTTATTCTTTTTTTATCTTAAATTGAGATCTAGACTGGTGTGGAGTTGGGGAGAGCAACCAGAGTTGATGTGTGTTTCACCCAAAAAGTATGACCACACCTGAAACCTGTGCTTTTACCTCGACCTGCACACACAAACACGTCAGAAAAGGACCACCAGAGGTTTTCCAGTGGAAACCTCTCTAATGCTTAAGTCAGAAAGCGTGTGGAGCGTTTTAGTGAGCAAGAAAAGGAATGCACTAAGAATGACATACCTTTCTCAACCTTGGGGATGAGGTATTTATAGTTTTCCTCAATGGGGACCCCTTCCGGGGTATCGGAAAAAAAGGCCGCGAATCAAGGGCTGTTAAGCAACAAATTCTGATAAGTGGTCCCACTTGTCCCCTGCGGGGAGGTCAGGGAATCAGGTCTGTCCTGATCCTGCCCTCCCTCTCTCTTATAGGCTATCAAGTCTACCTTTCCCCTATTTAAAGATTACTCCATAAGAAATCTCTTCCGGGCCTGGTCAGGACAATGCCTGGGCCGTGGTGATTCTCTTCTCAACATCTGATCTATTCCTACGAAGACCACGTCAGATTTTCTCAAGCACTGAGTTGGTTTGACTTCCTTCTGGTTCATTGGTTGTCTCGACCCAAGTCTACCCCAATCTAGGTCTTGATCTATTTAGGCCACATCAACTCCTCCCCCCGAAATAGTTGGGGTAGAGCTGTAAAACTCCAGAGCCTTTTCGGAATAAATGAGGTCCAACATGTCCCCTTTTGGTTTCTCGTACTCACATGAATCCCTAAAAATCCGCCTGGTGACAAGGCCTAATTATGGGCATTATTGGTATCGGCCCACATCCCGAAACGGTTACCATATCCACACGTCTATCCCAGTACTATTCCTCTGACAAGTCCGCGGCGCGTGACCTACCCTAGGACGGTTGGCATTCCAGCTCACCGCTGAGAGTACTGTTCATCTGTCCGCATTAAATGTTGGGATCTCATCATATCCTGCTTTTTCCTCATTTTCCATTTTTCCTGAAATTATCCTTTTACCTTATATTCCCGCCGGACTCTCTTTTTCTCTCACTTTAGCATTTTCACTTTTGCAAAAAACTCTCGAGCTTCTCTTTCTCTCTCTAGTATTCCAACAAGTTTTCAGATTTCAATTTCTCCGGCCACCTTCATAGACCAGGTACTTTCTCAGTCCTTTTCCTTTTAATTTTCCGATAATGTCATCGTCTTCTCCTTTTCTTGGCGTCCCTCAAGTTACTTCCCCTTCTCTGGCAGTGGAAGATTCTTCCTCTCCGCCGTCTTCTCCTCCGGAGGCTACGTCGGCCACCACCTCTTCCTCCTGTTCTTTGGAGTATCCGCCGCCGATCCCAGGTCATCCAAAAATCGCCTCCATCCTTAGTGATATGACCGTTGAGGAAATTCATCACAAACACAAACTTTCTGAACCCTTTGATCCTTACATCCCTCCGGTGTGTATTCTGGCGTGCCAAGCGCCGGTCGGCTGGTTGACTTTTTACGCCGATCAATTCCAGGCGGGCTTGCGTCTTCCCGCAAACCCGCTGTTGCTAGAGATCGCTGCCATATATAAAATCCCCATTTTCCAGTTTACCCCCAATACTTTTAGGATTATAGTATACTATAGTCTGGCCATGCGGTATGCTGGTCTAGATACCAAGGCCCAAACTTTCTACTAACTCTACTAGGCTAAAAGCTTACCTCCTGGCTGCTTTTATCTCAGTGATAGACAAGGAGTTCACTTTTTACATGGGCTCCCTTCCTCCAATAAGGCCTGGAGGAAGAAATTCTTCTTTGTCCGCTGTGACGAAGATTGGGGTTTCGACCCGACGCCCCTCGATAAACTACCCACATATCCTCACTTATCCGCCGCGGACAGGTCTCCCCGCCTGCGAAAAATCATTTCTACCCTTAACGAAAACCCTCTTCACGTAACTGACCTCCTCCTACCTCACGTTCTATACTTTTTCAATGAGAGAGAGAGGAAACAATTCCTTTAACCCCGGAGATTGGTAAAATCCCTTTTATCCTGGTCTGTCCTTTATATTTTATTTTTCATGTCTTATCCCTTTCTTTTTCTTTTTTTTCAGAAAGGATGATGCGCCAGATGATTGCTGCTGCCACAAAAGGGACAGAGGCAGCCCTAGAAATAGCTGCTCGAGAAGTGGGTTCTTCGTCTCGCGCCCAGGGCCCGAGCCCCACTCCTTCTCAAACACCGGGCCCCAGCTCTTCTCCAGCGCCGATCTCCAGCCCCTCTCAGCCGCCGCCTTGTCCTACAGCCTCTATGAGTCCCTCCTCCGAATCCTAGGAGGATGTCATTCCTCTGTACAAGAGGCCTCGCACAACTCAGGGCAGTCGTGCCCCGACAGCCCTTGCTCCCATCACGCGCAACGCTCCTCCTCCCATTAACTCGGTCCTCCACTGTTCAGGAGAGGTGGCTCTCCAGTTTATGCGTAGACAATGTCTACCAGAAGACCAGCAAGACCTGGAGAAGATGAATGACCGCGAGCTCTTGGAATCTTGGTGCCAGGGTGAAGCACGAGTAAAACTTTCCCTCCTTTTCTCTTTCCTTTTGCATTACTTGTCTAAGAGTTAACCCTCTTTCTTATAATCGGGCTCTATCCAAGAGGGCTATCCTGGCCACTCGAGCTACCTGATCTATGATCCAGTTTGATGTGATTAAAGAAAACAAGGAGCTTCATGTGAAGGGGGAGCGCTTTAAGGCCCTAGCTAAGGAGCGAGGAGTCAGGCTGAAGAAACAAGAGGATAAGCTGTCAAGGCTAAAGGATGAGCTAAAAGATGTGAAGGATGACCTAGCCGAGGTGAGGAAATCCCAGGCGAAAGTGGTGGAGATGGCGCGTTCTGAAGCGCGGGATGAGGCTCTGGCAGAGGCAAGGAGCCTAGCCGATGAAGTCTTATCCAAGGCTAAGGAGGGGTGGAGGACCGATTTCTTGAACTCTGAGGAAGGTTTAAGGTTGATCCAGCTAACTAGGGAGGAGACCCGGTGAGCTTTTCTGGGATCTAAGGAGTTGTATCCCCTGCTCGTCCCAGAGGCCATGGGATACTACCACTTTGGCTTGGATGAGCAGGCTAAGTGGGTCTCAGGGCATCCAGGGACTCTCTTTGATCGAACCAAACCTCTCGAGACCCCCCCTGAGCCCATTTCCTTCACTTTTGCTCCGGAATGCGACTGCTTGCATACATTTGGGTCGGCCGAGTTTGCCAAGCACATCCTCACTCTCTTCTATTCTCCAGTGCCAGAGTAGCCTCAACCAGACCAGGCTCTCGCCCAGGCTCTTCCTGCCTCTTCTCCTTCCCCAACCTTCGCAGGTCTGGGTGAGCTGCCGGGTGGAGCTTCACCGAGCGCCTTAGCTGAAGACGTTGTGGAGCAGCTGGCTACTGAGCTGGATGCCGAGCCTTAGGCTTTCAGGGCCTCTTTTATTTTCTTTTAGTCGGGCCTGATGTTTGCCTGTGTGGCTGGTCTGTTTTACCTTTTCTGAATTTGTACTGAACAATTTTCCGCTAATAATGCACTCTTTTTGTCTTATAATGACTCTTGGAATTCTAGGGTTTCCTGATTTTCCGGAAACCCTAGTACTTTTTATTACTTGGCACGTGCCTCCGTTTTCTTTATATGTGTGCATGTATGATTTATTTTTTCTTCAATTTCTCCAATGGCTTCTTCTTCCTTACTCGAAGAGCTCGACTCTGTGAAACGAAAGAACATCTCTCCGTTCTTCGAAAATTTCAAGCTTTCTAATAAACTGACTGTGCTCCGGGAGAAAATCAGCTATCTGTATCGCCTCCTTGAGAGGAAAAGATAGAAGAAACGCCACTATAAGCGAGAGTGGGTCGAGCTGCGTCAACTGAATCGTCAGTTGCAGGAAGAGAGGCTGACTTGCCGGAGTCGGTGAACCGGTTGACTATTGCCTCCGGCGAAGCTCATGCCATATCTGAGCGAGCCAATAAGTACCGCCAGAGCTACCACGAGACTGAGCGTGAACTGTGGCGTGTTCGCCGTGTTTTGGATGCTGATCGAAGGACCTCTTCCTCACATGGCTAAATGTCTCCGGGATCTTTGTTGAATTTTCCGTTCTTCTGTTTTATTTCCTACATTGTAATCAATTTTGCCAGAGTGTATAAGGCGTAGGCAATTTTCTTTTGTATTTGCCAGAATTTTATGATAAATGCAAGAGTATTTTCTCCGAAAATTTTCAATTGATTCTTGTTTCTGTTTAATCAAATCAAGCGATTTAGGGTTTTTTCAAGTTTTAGCCAATCCAGGCTCTTGGACTTACCGTCAGGTTTGGAGAATCGAGGCATCTGCCTTTAGCCAGATCTGTCGTGCATCAAATCGAGAATCTTATGCATATCTGCCTTAAGCTACCCTTGACTTAGGTTAATAGTTAGGTCAGGCATTTTTACGAGTATCTAAATTTAGCCACTCTTGGCTTAAATTGACGATCAAGTAAGGAATTCTCGTGGGCATCCTTTCTTAGCCAATCCTGGCTTTAACGGACAATCAGGTCAGGAAAATGGGGCATCCGCCCTCAGCCAATCCGGGCTTTAACTGACAATCAGGTCAGGAAAATGGGGCATCCGCCCTCAGCCAATCCTGGCTTTAACTGACAATCAGGTCAGGAGAATGAGGCATCCGCCCTCAGCCAATCCTGGCTTTAACAGACAATCAGGTCTGGAAAATGGGGCATCCGCCCTCAGCCAATCCTGGCTTTAACTAACAATCAGGTCTGGAAAATGGGGCATCCGCCCTTAGCCAATCCTGGCTTTAACTGACAATCAGGTCAGGAAAATGGGGCATCCGCCCTTAGCCAATCCTGGCTTAGAGAAATTCGCGATTTGGCAAACAAGAATAAACCTGCATTATTATTAACTTTGCAAAATCAAATTACACATAAAATTTATGTAAATTAGAAATGTTCCATGCTCGGGGTATCTCAACCCATCCATTTCTTCCAATTTGTAAGCACCACCAGCCAAGATTTGTGTGACCCGGAATGGCCCTTGCCATGTAGCATCCAACTTTCCCTTGGACTTTCCCAGGTCAGCCCTTCGTAGGACCATGTCTCCCACCTGGAAATACCTCTTCCGGACTGTTCTATTATAAGTTGCCCGAATTCGCCCCCTCACGTGCTCCATCCTAACCGCTGCCTGATCTCTTTTTTCTTCAATTAAATCCAACACGTCCTGCACCAATGCGTAATTTTGGATTTCATCGAAGTTTTGTACTCGGTGAGTTTCAAGGCTAATCTCTGCGGGGATGACGACATCCATGCCATAAACCAAGCTGAAAGGGGTTTCACCCGTGCTGTCCTTAGGATTGGTGCGATAGGCCCAGAGTATTGCGCTCAGCTCTTCCACCCATTTACCCCTGACCTCTCTAAGCGTGACTTAAGTCCCTGGACAAGGATGCGATTGGTCACCTCAACCTGTCCATTTGCTTACGGGTGGTAAACAGATGTAAAGTGCTGTTGGATTTTCATCTCGGTGCACCAAGCTTTAATTTTGGCACCCACGAACTGGGTACCATTATCTGAGATCATAACCCCTGGAACCCCAAACTGGCATACGATATTTTTCCAAATGAAGCCCATCACTGCTTCTTCCGTGATTTTTGTCAGGGCTTTAGCCTCAACCCACTTGCTGAAGTAGTCGATGTCCACGATCAAGAACCTCTTCTGGGCTGGAGCCATTGGGAATGGGCCGACCAGGTCTATTCCCCATTTTGCAAAGGGGCAAGGAGAGCTCATTGTCATGAGTTCTTACGCTGGTTAATGAGTTAAGGGAGACATCTTCTGACACTTTTCACACTTCTTAACGAAGCCCTCGGCCTCTTTCCTCAGCGATGGACAAAAATAACCGGCCCGCAGTACTTTACTAGCCAAGGCCCTTGCTCCCATGTGATTACCACAATAGCCCTCATGTATTTCTTTGAGGACATGGGTGCCCTCCTCCAAACCCAGACATCGCAATAAAGGCCGCCCAAATCCTCATCGAAATAACGTCCCCTTGACCAAACAGAATTGAGCAGACCTGGTTCTCACATTTGCTCCTTCCCTCTTGTCCTCCAGCAGCTCTCCCTTTTCAAGATATGCCTGAATAGGAAAGCGCCAGTCCTCTCTCTCATTCACCACACATACCTGCTCTGTTCCAAATTCATTGTCTGCCACCAATAAAGTGATTACCCTTTCCTGGTAATCCACGGCTGAGCTGGCTACCTTAGCCAAAAAGTCTGCTCTCCCATTTTCCTCTCTAGGAATTTGGAGGACAGTCAGAGCCCTCATCCCCTTGGCTAGTTCTCTAAACTGGGCCAGGTACCTCTGCATGCTTTCGTCTCTGGTCTCAAAATCTCCACTTATCTGTCTACATATAAGTTGTGAGTCAACCTTCGCGCACACTTGTTCTGCCCCTAAATCCTTCGCCATTTGCACTCCTCGCAAAAGGGCCTCATATTCAGCTGCGTTAATAGACAGAGCATAGTTCATTCGCACTGCGTACTCAGTAGCCACACCTACTGGGTCGATCAATACTATTCCTGCATTGCAGCCCTGACTTCCTACCGAGCTGTCCGTAAAAATTATTCATTCTTTTTCGTCCTCAGCAGAGCTGGGCATTTCCTGCATAAAATCGGCCAATGCTTGAGATTTGATAGCTGTTCTGGGCTCAAACTTTATATCGAACTCACTGAGCTCAATTATCCACCTGACCAGCCTTCCTGACGCCTCTGGCTTGTCCATTATGGCTCGCAATGGTAGGTTGGTCCGTACTATAATGTTGTGTGAGAGAAAGTATGGTCGTAGCTTGGAGCTGTGCCGACCAGAGCCAGCATTGCTCATTCCACCTCTACATACCGGGTCTCTGAATCATGCAACACCTTGCTCCAATAGTACACCGGCTTTTGTATCTTACCCTCTTCTCTAAGCAAAATAGAGCTGACAGCCTGCAGCCCTACCGATAGGTATAGAATTAAGGGCTCGCCCTGAATTGATTTGGTGATCAATTACACGCCCGCTAGGTGTTCTTTCAGCATCTGGAAGTCTCTCTCACATTCATCACTCTATTGGAATCTAGCCCTTTTGCGCAAAGGTTGAATAAATTGCAATCTCTTCTCAGCTGAGCGCGAAACAAACCTGCTCAAAGCATTGATTCGGCCTGCCAGGCACTGCATTACCTTTACGTTCCTCGGCGCTTGCATTTCCATAATAACTCTTAATTTTTCCGGGTTAGCATCAATCCCTTTCTCTGTAACCATATACCCCAGGAACTTGCCAGCTCTGACCCCGAATGCACATTTCTTGGGGTTAAGCTTCATCCTGTATTTCCTCAGATCATTCACATGCGAGGTCACCTTCACGCTTTTGACTAACATATCATCCACGTATGCCTCCATGTTTCTTCCCAATTGCGCCTTGAACATCTTATCAACCAGCCTCTGATACGTGGCCCCTGCATTTTACCAAATGGCATGACCACGTAACAGTACTTTCCTTTCGGGGTGATAAAACTAACCCGTTTCAAGTCCTCCTCTGCGAGCCTGATCTGGTGGTAGCCTTGTGAGGCGTCCATCATGCTTAATAGCTCGCAGCCAGACGTGGAATCAACTAATTGGTCTATCCTAGGAAGAGGGTAGTGGTCCTTGGGACAAGCACGGTTAAGATCGCGAAAATCTATGCACATGCGCCAGTCATCATGGGTTTTAGGGACCAGTACTGCATTATAGAGCCACTCAGGAAATTGGATTTCCTGGATGTGCTTAGCTTTCAATAGTTTTTCCACTTCAGCCTCAATGATCGCTTCCTTTTCTGGGCCGAAATTACGTTTACGCTGCTTCATAGGCTTCTCACCAGGATTGATGTTGAGGTGGTGCTCGACGACTACTAAGTCTATTCCCACCAGGTCTTGTGGAGACCATGCAAAGACGTCAGCGTTATCCCTCAGAAATTGGACCAGGTCTACCAGGATTTCCGGGCTCAAGGTCGTTCCCACACGCACGACCCTACTATCATCTCCTGGGATCACCTCGACCATCATAAGACCCTCCTCTCTCTGAGCTAGCTCTGGCACCACTTTCTCCACTCTAGCTTTCTTACTCTGCCGTTCTTCCTCATTACGTCTAATGCACTCGACATACATTTGCCTGGACGATTACTGATCTCCCCTTACTTCACCCGTTCCATACTCAGCCGGAAACTTCATCTTCATATGGTATACGAAGATTACTGCTTGGAACTGGCTCAAGGATGGTCGTCCTAGAATAACGTTATACGAGGATGGTGCATCGACCACCAAGAATCGTTTCGTCCTAGTCACTCTATATAGTTCTTCCCCCAGCGTCACCAATAGTTTAACTGCTTCTAAAGGCTTCAGGGCCCCCCTACAAATCCCACCAATGAAGTTGTCACTTCCTCCAACTCCACATCTGGTTTCAACTGTTGATAACAGTCGTAGAAAAGAATATCGGCAGAGCTTCCTGTGTTAACAAATATTCATTTCACGTTGTAATTCGCAATAGTAGCCGTTATGACCAAGGCATCCATATGGGGAGCCAAGATGCCATTCTCGTCTTCAGAACCGAAACAAATATTTGGACTAGGTGCTATCTGTCCCACCTCACGTGCTTTCCTGACCAGGTCCTTCGCGGCACGAACGTAGCTGTGCTGGGTACGCTTAGAGTGCTCATCCCACTCACCACCCGTGATCATCTGGATTTCTCCTCGTATGGTCTGGGCCTGGTCGTTTCGTCTTCTACCATTTCGCCCGCTATCCTGATCATGCTTATTCTCCTGAGGTCGGTATTCTCCTGAGGTCGGTCACGACTTCGATAGCCAGACCTGGGCTCTTCCCTTCTCATCGGCACATACTCCTTGATGTGCCCAGCCTGCACCATCCTTTCCAACTCATCCTTCAAATGGGTACACTGGTCTGTGTCATGACCGTACTCATTATGATCCCTACAAAATCGGTCAGACCTCTCTTTTATTGGCTTCTGAGAGTAGGTTTTGGGCCATTTAAGATCAGGATGCCTCTCAATCGCTTGCAAGATCTCCCCCTGAGGAGTCTCCAAGGGTGTGTACTTATCGAAGCGAGGTCGTCCTCCAGCCAGGTCTGGTCTGGACCTTTTCACAGGCACTCTCTCTTCTCTATCATACCTTTCTCTCTTCTTCTCTCCTTCCTCCTTGATTTTAAGGGCCTCTTCCAGATGAATGTACTTCTCTTCCCTTTCTAAGAGTTCTCTAAATTCCAGTGCTGGCTTCACAACCAACGACTGGAAAAATTCTCCTCTCCTGAGCCCCTGTGCCAACGCATTAACCAGGAGCTCTTCTGATGCCAACGGCACCTCTAGCTTAGCATTTGTAAACCGGTTAATATAAGCGCACAGTCTCTCATTCTCTTTCTACTTCAAACTAAACAGCTCAAGCGGCATTTTCTGGTATTTTTACCAGCTGGTGAACTGGTGCAGAAATGCCAAGCTGAACTCGTCAAAGTTGCTAATAGAACGCGACGGCAACTGACTAAACCAAAGCTGGGCTAATTTAGTGAAAGTCATGGAGAAGACCCGGCACATGACTGCGTCCGGAAACTTGTGTACAGCTGCCGCAATCTCAAAACGGCTCAGATGATCCCATGGGTCAGTTGTCCCACTATACTCGAAACCCAGAGATCTATACGAGGCCGGCACGTCGTCACGCATGACCTCCTCGGTAAACGGTGCGCCTATCCGTGCTGGGACCGCATCAACGCTCGCCATATTCTTCTTGAATTCCCTTACTTCTTTCTGCAAGCTTTGCATCTGCTCAGGCCTGGATTAGCCCGACTCGATGTTTCACTGTCAGAGGTAGAGAAGTGCTCTTCTCTGTCTTGGAGGGGGGTGCGATCTGTGCGCTGGCCACGCAACGGTTCCGTTTCCGCTAGCGGAACTNTTTTTTTTTCGGATGGTGGTCCTAAATTACAAAAATTCATAAACATCATAAATTCCTAATAAAATTCCCAAAACACTAATAACCAATAAAAATACGAACTCCTACACCACGCTTAATTGGGTTTGTAGGGGTCGACTAAAAACACACATGGCTATAGGCATGGATTATTTGGCTATGATTGGCTCATTCAGAATTTATAGTGGATAAAATTATATGGATATGGCCGGAATATGGTTTTTTCTGTGCCTTAACCTCATTTTCAAAGTCAACTACACACAGCGGTTTCAAAGAAATATCAAGACTGAAACTTATTCAAGCACATGCAATGATGATAATAAGTCAGGCTACTCACAAGTTTTTTGCATGAAAAAGTTTTGAATTGACGCTGCTTTTAAGGTTTTGTGAAATCAATTGCGTCCAAGTACCATTTTACAATATATAAATAGTAATTTTGAAAAATTTATGCACTTATACACGCTCAAAGACAAGAACATCAAATCAAACATAGTTAACTTCGACAGGCAAGCCATACAAACGCAATATCGCGCAAAAAATACAATTAATCACGTTTAAGAATTTAATTATTACAGGCCAAATAAGAATTACATAAATAAGCAATAAAAATCACACTCGACCACCCCCCTCTCTAAAAATCCCGGAAATCTCCTGATTGCCACAAATACATCCAAAATTCAAAATGATGAAGGAAAAAGAAAACATCCCTGAAATAGAAGGTCGAGCCGCTACTCGTGGATTGTGCAATTGGCCATCGCTTCAACGTACGTGAAAAGAGATGTCCTAAAAAAACGAAACAAACAACAACAAAGAAAATAACAATATTTTTGAATTTTTGTATTTTTGTATTTTTTTTTTATTTTTTTATTATTTTTATATTTAAAAGCATAAAATAAAGATACAAAGATTTTAGAACTCACGGGATCCATCATCCTCGGGAGCATCATCGACGTCCATGCCGGGCTGGGGAAACGATGCCTCAAACCGCTCCTCGAGTCTCGAAATGCGAGCTCGCATCTTCCTCAAGCTCCGCCGGTTTTGCTCGTGGTTTGTGTCTATCTTGTCGTCGATGATTTGGAGCTTTTCGAACATCTTCAATTAAAATGCTCGGTTATCCTCGAAAAATTGGCCCCAATCGGGACTCGGGCCCAAATTGGCACGTGGGGCTGGCTCCATAGTCGTGTCACCATCCTCGTCATTCAGTCGAGAGGAGGAGCCTCCTTGAGTCGTAGACCTCACTCGGGGTGCAGGGGCACGCATAAAAGAAAGTGAAATCGTCCGAGTGGTAGCAAACCATTTTTGACCGAATCGAACCCGAAGTGATTGGGCGAGGCCGTTAATGTACGGTGCGAAGGAGAGAAGAGGCGTTTTACTTCCCAGCGTACCCTTAGTAACATTGTAGAGTCCGCTCAAAATCAACGGGTATAGCTGGGGTTGACGACCGTCAACAAGACACTGTAGAATGTAGAGCTCGGACTTGGTCGCGTATGTGGCCTCGTTTTTTCATAAAACGATGTGGGCGAGGATCTTGTAGGCTACATAGAGGGCGTCATCTTGAATCTTCGATCAAGGAAATCGCTTGCAATTGCCCGTGTTGCCCCCGGTGATCATCCCCCCAAAAGAGGCTAAATCGAAGCTTTGAACGCCTATCGGGTGGTCCCCTTCGGTCGGGAAACCAAAAATTTCTTCGTCCACATAAACATCGTTACCACCTAGCCTAAATGTGAACGTCTCGTCATTCCGGATTGCCAACATAGCGAAAAACTTGAGCATAAGCTCGCTAAATCTAGGTAGGTGCATCGGGTGAAATACCCACAACCGAGGCCGTCGACATAACGAGAAAGGTCGGTGTGGTGCTCCATTCCATTCGAGGCCTCCTCCTCGATTCTGTCAATGTTCAAAGTCCGATGGGTCGCGAACCCCCATTGTTGAATATTCTTAAAAACGTCCCCTTCCTTTTTGTCGTAAGTTGGGAACGACGCTCCGTATTTCCCCAAAATATCCTTGCATTTTCCTGCCCGAGACATTGTCAATCAATACGAGGTTGAATGGGAACGGAAAATCTTGAAAATAAAACCTTTTGGTTCTTTGGGGAATTTTGTCGAACACTTGGCGTGCTTGTTCAACCAACTAAGAACTTGAGTAATTCTTGAACCAAAACCTTCCCAACACAACCAATCAACAATATATGAATTCCAAGAGAGTTTTAAGCGAAGTACCTCGACGATTGTAGCTCGAATTAGCTTTTTTCCGGAAATTGCCCCAAACCCTACGTAGCCCGTTTTAGAGAAATTAGCTTGTATGTTAGGTGGTGGATGGAATTTCTGGGTAAAGTGTGAGATGAATTGTTTTGGGTTGTTGGTTAAGTTGGTGAGTGTTTGCAAGAAATTGAAGGAAGGAAATTTGTGAAGAAAGAAGGAGGAAATTTTGATAATTGAAGTTGGGGATTGGAAAGTGAAGGAAGAGGGGGGGGTTCTGCCCCCTCCGGCCTCGTCGTTGACGGCCCTGTCGACCGCGGCATACCCATGGTGCGGCGGAGCTTGGCGTGCCGCCCAGCTCCTCTACTAAATTTCGTCGTAAACCATCTGAAGCCATATGTAACTCATGTCTTAGCTCGATTTCCCACAGACGGCGCCAATTGTTTCACCCAAAAAGTATGACCACGCCTGAAACCTGTGCTTTTACCCAGACCTGCACACACAAACACGTTAGAAAAGGACCACCGGAGGTTTTCCGGTGGAAACCTCTCCGATACTTAAGTCAGAAAGCGTGTGGAGCGTTTTAGTGAGCAAGAAAAGGAATACACTAAGAATGAAATACCTTTCTCAGCCTTGGGGTTGAGGTATTTATAGTTTTCCTTAGTGGGGACCCCTTCCGGGATCTCGCAAATAAAAGTCGCGAATCAAGGGCCGTTAAGTAACAAATTCTGACAAGTGGTCTCACTTGTCCCCTGCGGGGAGGTCAGGGAATCAGGTCTTTCCTGATCCTGCCCTTCCTCTCTCTTATAAGGTATAAGCTCTACCTTGCCCCTATTTAAAGATTACTCCATAAGAAATCTCTTCCAGGCCTGGTCAGGACAATGCCTGAGCCGTGGTGATTCTCTTCTCAACACCTGATCTATTCCTACGAAGACTAGGTCAGATTTTCTCAAGGATTGAGTTAGTTTGACTTCCTTCCTTTTCATTGGTTATATCAACCCAGGTATACCTCAATCCAGGTCTTGACCTATTTAAGCCACATCATTGTGGTTTGGTGCAATTTTTGGTGCCGACTGGGATTAGGGCTAGGGACCGGAATTAGAGAAGAGTGGAATATATGAATATCAATCAATATGGAATTACCAAAAGATTACTATGGAAGTGTTATAAATATTATGAAAATTTTAAATGTAGAATTCTCATATTGAATTTCATATTAAAGAACTTGAAAAACAAAATCAAAGAGAAAACATTCAAAGAAAATCATAGTATGAAATTAATAGAGGCTTCATCATTTATTCTTCGGAAAATTTAATTTTATATATTATTTGTTCTTCGGAAATTTTACTTTTATATGCAATTTAGAATACAAATTCTCGGATTATTTTAATCCGTCTCATCCTTTCTAATTTTTATTTATAAATTATAAAAAGTCATCTATAAAATTATCTAACTTAATATCTGCTATTTTAAAATAATTACATTTTTACCCAAAAAACAATTCTTCAAAGGATATGAAAAAATAATTAGATAAATTGCATGATTATTAGGTGTTTTTTTATTTTTATTCTTGTGATGCTCAAGTTGATGATATTGCATTTTTTTCAAATAAATGGATGCATGGACAACACTATAAGAAATTTGCAAATCTGTTGAGAGTGTATATCAAAATCCAGAAACTCAATCAGACAAAAAGAAACAAAGACTTGAGAACTTAATTCATTTCATGAACAATCCGAATATAACCACCCACCCCCAATAAAGAATCAACACCAAAATAAATAAAGATAATCTAAAGACTAAAGATGACACTGTAGGACTTGTTTTATTTTTTTATTTTCGTAATCCCCTACAAGTATCAAATCGATTACTATGTTCACTTGTCAGAATTTGAAGCAACTACTATTGGACTCCTAACATAATGTTTCCCATCATTCCATAACAATTCTCCGAAACTGTAACCTTTTCTCACACCCTTTGTTTCTTTTATAGTCACCTTAAACAGCTTCTCTTCACCAATTTCCTCAAATTTCAGCACATTCGGTTCCACCGAAACAGAGTAACCCACCGGGTGACGAACATGGGCCGCGTACGTCCCAGGCTGGCCCACATTCTTCAGCTTTCGTGTAACCGTAACCGACCCAGAGAGTTTCGGGACGGTAATGGATGGGTAGTTGAGGTTCAAGACAGTGTAATTGTTAGGGCAGTCGTAATGTGAGTTGGAAAATTGGCTGATGTGCGTCTCGTTGTATCCGATCCCGCAGAGGAAGTCCAAATAATCATCGACCGTCAAGTCGTACACGAGTCCAGGATCCATGGCCCGGTTGGGTCGGATGTGTCCAGAACCGTATTCGAACGGGGTGGCCTTTTTGCCGTTCGAGTCGAGCATTGGGTTCACCGTGTTGTCTCGTGTTCTCGCTGTTCAAGATTTTTACAAATATAACATTGTTGCAGAGGTGGGCCACATCATGAATAAATTTCAATTGATAAAACAAGAAAAAATTTAAACCTACTTACCGGTTGTCATGATTGCGGACCTGATGGCAGCCGGGCTCCAATCGGGATACAGAGTCTTGAGCAGGCCCACGACACCGGAAACATGGGGACAAGACATCGAGGTTCCAGAAATGACGTTGAAGGGGACTCTGCGATGGTCGAAATCTAAATCGGTCGGGCTTGTTGCCTCACTGTAAGAGGCGATAATGTCGACACCTGGAGCTGTAATATCAGGCTGGACCACACATAGAATTAGTATTAAAGAATATATAAATTAATTAAAACAATAAATTGAACTCATGAAAAACCTTGAGAATTTCTTGAGTAACGATATTAGGTCCCCTGGATGAAAAGGCTGCCATAACCGGAGCCGGTTTTGTGTTCAACAATGCCTTGGGCGCATTAATCAGCCCTTCTGGATCTCTGAAAAACAACAAATTTTGTCTAAGTAGCAAATACAACGATACGGGACAAGATAATGAGTCAATAGGTGTCAATTACGTACTTGGTATTATTGATATATGCAAAAAGAGTGTGACCGTCTTTGTAATTAATGTGCGTGGCGGGGAGAAAATGAGGATCGGCGATAAGTTCGTTACCGCTAGACTCATCGTTACAAAGAATCATTCCTGCTGCGCCGGCTTGAAAAGCCACAACGCCTTTCTCAACTCTTGCATTGTCCCCCCGAAGACAAACTACTATTTTACCCTTCACCTTGCTAGAGTCTAACGTGCCTGGCTTGCAAAGAATCCTGCACAAAATTCCGAATTACATTCGGTATCCACTTATATAACAAATCGAACGAAATTGGAAAATATAAAAATAAAAATCTTACGCGTCCGCGACTGATGCATTCGCAGCCGGAGCATGAGCAGCGCTAATTAGAGGGTGGGATTTTTTAACCGGTAATGGTCTCGAAAGACTTTTACCCTATTACAAGTGGAACAAAAAATCTCAGCAAAAGAACATTTGTTTCTGTTTTACAAATAAGACCCCCAATAAATACATAACTATTGTTTCTAAATTGAATGGTAAATTAGTCAAAACAGTCAAGTAACAAACCTGAAGGACATGACCAGTCTTCAACACAACATCAGCATCGAAAGAACGGTCAAGCGTGCTCGCACCGACGGTTATGATCCACGGGGCAACGTTGGACACCGTACCGGGTTGGGGCCCACTATTCCCAGCGGAAGCTATGACGACGATCCCTTTCTTGACGGCATGGAACGAGGCGATGGCAATGCCGTCGTTGAAATAGTCGTCGGCATCTCCACCTAAAGACACCGACAAGACGTTGACGCCGTCGTCGATGGCGGCGTCGAAGCCTTTGATGATGTCAGCGTCGAAGCACTCGTTGCCGTTGATCTTAGGATAGCACACTCGGTAGGAGGCCGCGCGGGCTCTCGGGGAGCCGCCCTTTGCTGTCCCGTTCCCGACGCCGAAAATGTTTGCGCCGGGGACGAAATTTCCGGCTGCGGTGGATAGTGTGTGGGTCCCGTGGCCGTCGGCGTCGCGCGGCGTGTCGAACGAGTAGTTGAGTTTGTGGCCCACGTAGGCGGCGTAGCCTTTGTTGAAGTATCTGGCGCCAATCAGTTTGCTGTGCAACAGTAATTGTGTGAGAGTTGGTTTAATTTCAACATCAAATCCAAACATTTAGTAAAGACCTAACACGTTTTGTATTCTATTAAAGAAGAAACACTAGCAGCTTTGTTTTTTGGATAGCTTTGCTATATTTATCAATTCATAAAGAATCACAGCAGTGACTTAAAGCTTGCTTTTTAAAAGGGCATGAACCATTTAATGGTCCATTTTTGATCAATGTATGTATGGGTGTTACTTTTTGGGTCTGAAAGAGAGTGTTCAAAAATTGGACATAATTGAATGTTAATGTCAAGATTTTTGCATGTTCAACGGCAAATTAAGCAAATCAGAACATATAAACACGAAGCATCAAATTAAAGTGCAAATCAAGAAAATGAAAGATATATACCGATTGCAAAGGTGTGTTTGATTAGCCTCAAACTGACAGATTCCTTTCCACTTAGAAGGAATGGGGCCAATCCCATGGTCACTAAAGCTCTTTGATTCAGGCCAAACACCTAGTAAGAAAAGCAATATTCATATTATTACATTGATTGATTTAAATCATAAATACAAAAACAAATTAATTATATCTACCAGTATCTAGATTTGCAATAATGGTATCCTGGCCGTATCTAGCTTTCGCCCATAGTGAAGATGGATGAACCACACCATTACTTTCCAGCATAAGAAAATCCCATGAATGTGTTGTGTGCAATTTTCTTCCTTTATTCAATAAAACCGATATCACATCCGGATGCTCTACGTTTACACAATCACAAATTAGAACGCAAACACAAAAAACAAAATTTAAATATATTATTAAAAGTGCAATTTTGTTTTATACTTGCAATCTCTGCAGCCTCCTCCTCTTCTAGAACAGCAGCAAAGCCATTTATGTTCCTCTTGTACGAGTAAAAGATTGAATCTTTTGCCTTTTGTTCACTGCCCAAAAGCAAATACAACAATAATTATATATGAGCACATATATATTATAAATATATTTATGAATAATTCACATACCTTCCCAAGAATGATGAGAGCAACTTAGTGTGTGAATTTTTCACACGTTGAAGATCAGCAGCGGTTACATCTGGACCGTGATTGTGTTCTCCCAAGTACACAATATAAGACTATATATATATAAAAAAAAAAGGAATAATAATAATAAGACAATTATAATATAAGTTTTTGCATGAGCAAATATAAAAATTACTCCTATATATCACCAATTAGGTATCGGGACAATGTGCACCTTTTTAATGGCTAAAGCTGGTTCCTGGAACGCAACAAAAAGGATCAACAGTGCAAGAAAATATGAATACTTGGCAAAAAACATTGCTGCTTTTGTCACTGTAAAAAAGCGCCTGTGCCAGTGATATACTTTATATTATTGCGCTTAATAATTAAGCACTTTTTTTTCCTTTCTCTTTGATAAAGAGAATAAGCAGCGGATGCTTTTTGTGACCCTTGGATATATTTGAAACGCTTACATAAAAAAACTTACTAGTATTTATAGGGACAAATAATAATAAGACGATGAATACTAATTTTTTTTTTTAATTTGGAAAACAGCATGAAATAGGTATAGATGATGGAGACGATAGCCAATTAGTGGTCAAAACTAGAATTAAGTTCTAAATAGGAAAGTAAATGATAGTGTCCATGAGAAATTAAATTACATTGATGATAATGATTCAAGGAATAATAGAGTTTAAAAAAAAATAAATTGCCTTAAATAAGAATCCATGATTCAAGGATAGAATATCTCGCCATGCACCACCGAATCAGATGTTAACGGATTAGAATATTATGTAATCGTTTTCTTGATTTTGAGACATCTTTAAATCAACTGCGAATTTGTAGGAATGAGGATTCTTATTAACTCATAAAACATAATTAGAAAATATTCTCCCCAATCATAATTAGTATTTTTTTTAAGGTTTCGGTTTGAGGTAATTTTTGGACCAAGCGGTGTTTTGAAACCCTGCCCAAGTCACTGGGTCATTGAGTCAACTCTAATCGCCGGGTCACTGAGTCAATTATTGATCAGAAAAATATTAAGAAATTAATAAAATATATGTACAAATATATTTTTATGATAAATTAAAAATAACTAAATTAAATAATTTATATACAAATATATCAAATTTTAAAATCATAAGCATTTATAATATTTCACAATATTAAAAATAAAAACATCAAACTTTATAAATTATAATATTAAAACATTAAATATCATAAAAAATTAGAAAAATAAAATAATAAATTTAATATGTTGTTATTAACTCAATGTTAATATCTCACTACAAGAAATATAAGAATTTGAGACGAAATAAAATCGTCACTAGAAATCCCAATAACGTCACAAAAAAGTATTTGATACAATAATAAAACGTCACAGGAACGTCGTAATATCACAGTCGCTAAAAGTCATTTGAGACGAAATTAGCAAAACGTCAAGAAATATTATTACCATGGGTAGGTATTGGGTGAGACCGGTCTCATAGAATGAGACAACTTTTTACCATTTTATTAATTTGACCCGAATCCGAACTCAGACCCAGACACAAACCCCCCCAGCCCACACCTGGTCTCAAGAACCACACCTCCCAATCCCCCAGATACTCGTTTTCTCTATTTTATTCTTGCAAAAAATTTCTCCAAATTTATCGGTAAAATCTACGAATTTCTGCAGCAAATTCAACACGAAAACTGCATATTGAACACGAATTTCTAAAATTTGAAGACAAATTCAAGCGATTTTAGGATAAAACGCTCAAGAACAAAAACACAAAATCGAAGCATAAATTAGAGTTTAAAACCACAAAAAATCGAAGCAAGACTACGGATCAGAATCATATTCCGCATCTCTGATTCGAATCCAATTTCAGGTAAATAAAATCTCTTCTTAATTTAGGAATCGAAAATTTTGGAAAAACTTGATTCGATATATTTTTTTTAATAGATTTGGTCAAGTGGTTCAAAAGTAGAAGATAAATCTCAAATAATTTGAAAGGTCTTGGGCTCGAACCCTTGTCAACACCCTTATAAAGGGTTAGTGATACCACTTGAGTTACAAGCTCATGGTAACTTGATTCGATATATATTCTCTAATAATTTTAATTTTTGTTGATGCATATGCAGGATATTCGTATACTGCAAAAACTATGGAAAATAGTACAATAGTTGAAGATATGGAGGAAATTAATACTATTGCAGAAAACACGGACACAGGTATTACCGCAATTTCTATCTTTATAATACTTTTAGTACTGTTTGTGATACTTTTGATACTATTTCTGATACTTTGTAATGATATTTTGAATGAAGGATGTCATGGTGCTGATTGTATTCCTACATCAATTAGAGAAGAAGATATGGACCAAGGTATAACTGCACTTTCTAATTTTTGTAATACTTTTAGTACCGTTTGTAATGCTTTTAGTACCGACTTTTCATACTATTTGTGATACTTATAAATTCTATTTTGGTTGAAGGTATTACTGCAATTTATAATGGTGTAATACTTTTAATACTGTTTTTAATACTTTTAATACCTTTTGTGATACATTTCATACAATTTGTGATACTTAATAAATGCTGTTTTGGATGAAGTTATTACTGCACTTTCTAATTATTTTAATACTTTTAGTACCATTTGTAATACTTTTATTACAGTCTTTGATACTTTTGATAGTATTTGTAATACTTTTTAATGCTTTGCAGAACTAAATGATTTAATGGATATAAGGGGCTCTTTAATAGGGATAAGAAGAAAAACAATACAGGAACTTTATGATTTGTATTGTGATCATGCTCGTGCGTTAGGATTTAACGTAAGCAAGTCAACGGACAAAAATAATACTGATGGACAATTGAGAGAGAAATATTTTGTTTGTTCTTACGCTGAGAAAAATGTTATGAAAACAGGGGACGTTGCGGGGAGAAGAAAAAAAGTCGTTAGTACACGGACAGATTGTAAAGCATTAATAAGGATCAAGTTGGATAAAGATATACAAGAATATGAAGTTCTTATTCACGTTGAAGGACATAACCATCCGCTCACTCGAACAGAATGGGGTCATTGGCATAGATCACAAAGAGAAATTACGGAGGAAAAGGGCAAAGCGATAGAAAGTATGATATCTCTGGGGATGAGAACGATGGATTCTTAACGTTACATGGCGCAGGAGGTAGGTGGTGAAAAAAGCCCTGGGCATACAGTGAAAGATCACCTGAATTACGTGGCACGATAAAAAATGCAAGAGATACAAGGTGGAGATGCGCAGAGAATTATCGATATTCTATCTCAACAAGCTTCTACCGAAGATGACTTTTTCTTTAGAGTCAGATTGAATGAGGATGGGAGATTATGTAGCTTGTTTTGGAGAGACTCAATGATGAAAGAAGATTATAAACTGTATGGAGATGTTGTTATTTTTGATACAACATATCGTACAAATAGGTATGACCTAGTATGTGCTCCTTTTGTTGGTTTGAACAATCACAAGAACAACGTCATATTTGCATGTGCATTTCTTGGCGATGAAAAGACAAAGTCATTTGAATGGTTGTTTGAAACTTTTAAAAAGTCCATGGGTGGCCAATGTCCAGTAGTTATATTCACAGACCAAGATCTTGCAATTTCTGCAGCAATAGAGAAGGTTTACTTTTACTTTCTTTTGTAATACTTTATAGCAGTTTTGTGATACTTTAAGATAGTTTTGTAATACATTTATTAATACTATATTTATCGTTTTTTGCAGGTTTATTCAACAACAAAATATCGTCTTTGCTTGTGGCACCTCTATCAAAATGCAATAGCCCGATTTAGGAAAATGAAAAATGACGATGCATTTAAAGTCATATTTAACAAATGTTTGAGAGGTACATAAAAATATAAATTGGTTTTATTTTTGATACAATTACATGCAATAATTTTATGTAAAAACTTATAGAAGTAAATATTTCTTTTCTGATACTACTTTAGTATGTGTAATACATTTAATTATAATTTGTGATACTTTAAATTATAAATCAAATACTTTATTATAAAAATATATGTTAGGTTGTGTTGATGAGAATGAATTTCAACGTTGTTGGGAATCAATGATTTCGGATTTTGATCTACAAGATAATAGTTGGTTTCAGCGTTTATATACCTTAAGAGAGAGATGGTGTACAACTTTTAGTAAGGATTTCTTCTCTGCCGGAATGTTGTCATCACGAAGAAGTGAAAGTACAAATAATGCACTCGGGTATAATGTGAAAAAGACGACGATCCTGACTCATTTTTATGAGTATTGGAAATGAATGTTAGAGAATTGGAGGAGAACAGAGGAAAACCTGGAATTCACCTGCTCAAAGTCTGCTCCAATGTCATCCTTGAATTCAATACCAATCATAAAGCATGCTACCCATGTGTACACAATATCACTTTTCAGAGTTTTTTAGAATGAACTCATAACCGGCTTTTCTAAGAAATGCACAATATATTATGAAGATGAATTAATGAAGGTCTTTGAGGTTTCATCTAATAAAAACTGTGCAACAATCCATCATGTGTTTTTTGATCCAAGAACCCATCTCGTCACATGTTCATGCAAGAAAATTGAAGAATGTGAATTTTTATGCTGTCATGTTCTAAGGGTTTTCAATATGCATGGTGTGGAAAAAATACCAGGTGTGTATGTCAAGAAACAATGGACGAAGATGGCAAAATCTGAAATTTGGGACAAATTAAGTGTCAAAAGTATGACTATCGAAAACCAGGAGGATTTTGTTCCTTGGCGACATAAGATGGCAAGAAAATGCTATAATCTTTTAATGCAATGTCAATCACATGAAGAAGCCCGGAGGATTGTGGAAGAAGGATATAGTAGAGATTGTATTGCAATTAATGAACTCACGAAAACCTTTGAAGATATTGAGTTAAATGAAGAATTCGACAGAACAAGCAGCTCCAAGAATCAAGTTCTTGATCCTCAACGTTTGAAAAATAAGGGGAAGGGACCACTTCAAAGAAAAAAAAAAAAATTTCAAACGTAGCAACTGTGAGTAAAGAATTCGGATCAAAAACACCAAATCCGCATTTGATTTAGTTCTTCTTTTTTAATTTTATTTTCAAAAAAACTTTTAATATCGTTTCTGATACTTTAAATGCATTTTTCGATATTTAATGAGATATTATAAAAATTCACACTAGTTTTGTGATATAAAAATATAAGTGTGTTCTGTGATACTTTTATTATATTATCTGATACTTTTAATACATTTTGCGATACTTGATTAGATATTATACAAATTCTTACTAGTTTTGTGATATAAAAATATAAGTGTGTTCTGTGATACTTTTATTATATTATCTGATACTTTTAATACATTTTGCGATACTTGATCGGATATAATAAAATTCGTACTAATTTTGTGATAGAAAAATAAACGTGTTCTGTAATACTTTTAGCGATACTTGATCCAGATATAATAAAAATTCATGCTAATTTTGTGATATAATGTTCTGTGATACTTTTAATATATTTTTTGATACTTTTAATACATTTTGCGATACTTAAACATTTATTAAAAAAATTATACCAATTTTGTGATAGAAATATAAGTGTGTTCTGTGATACTTTTAATATATTTTTCTGATACTTTTAATACATTTTGCTATACTTGAGCAGAGATTATAAAAATCTTACCAAATTTGTGATAGAAAAATAAGTGTGATTCTAAAAATTTATCAAATTATGATATAGTAAATAAAAAAATGAACAATAAGCAAAACGAACGAAAAAAACATCCAAAAAAATAGATCATACAAATTCATCTAATAAAAATTCTCCAATCAACATATCCATTCCATCAAAAACCACCTCCGTACTAGTAAAAAAATCCTCCTGCCTTCAAAACACAAATATATCTAAAAAAAACTTCCCCAAAATAGGCATCAATCTAAGAACCACCTGCATCCTAGCGTAAACATAGCAAAAATATCCAAAACAAATCCACCTGCCTCCAAAAATACATATTCATCTAAAAAAACTTCACTAAACAGATATCAATCTAAAATCATCTGCGTCTTAGCGAAAACATAGCCTAAATATCCAAGAAAAATCCAAACACTTGCACATCCATTAAAAAGAAACTGAAATTGTTTCTAGCACACAAAATGTGCTTCTCACACTCACTTCATACGCTTATAAACTGTAGCATCAGCTTTTCTTTTTTCAGCAATTTTATCGTTTCAACTCTGGTTTCTCTTCATAAAAGTCTTTCACTTCCTTCAGAACATTAGCACGAACAGAGTTGAAAGGACTTGAAATCAGGGTTTCACACACCTCAGCCCTAATAGAATGTCGAATAGGAGCCTTCAAAAAAGTCGAAAAAAAATTATAAACTGCAACACAATCCTTATTGTCCAAAAACTAACAAAAACAGAAAAATAAAGAAGAAGAAATTCTCTTTAACAGACTCGGGGATGTGTATGGGACGCCATTGAAATGCTTCATATGGTGCATTAGATAAACACCACAATCTTGATCTTGCTTCCTCGTTTTGCCAGAGAAATGGGACATTTTCAAAGATGTAATACTTTATATCGGCAGCACATGGATGATTTGCTGATTCCATAAATGCTGCCATTTTTTTTAGCCTATATGGAAAATAATTATGTTGGAACAAAGGCAAAAAAAGTTGAAAAAAAGAAACAGACAGAAAAAGTAAATTTGTGACACTTTTAACATGTTATATAATAATTTTAATATGTTTGTGATTCTATAAAATAAGGATCAATTGTTATAAAAAAAATATGACTTACCACAATTTTAACTGCTTTCTCACAGCAATCGAAACCATCCCACTTTCGGTTGTCCAAATATTGCAGTTTTTTCATAGGAGTGTTGATCATAGCACAAAAATAATGCTCATTGTAAAGAATGGGAACAAAAATATGCAATTCAAAAAAAAAATCATACTAATTTTTGATAAAAAAATAAGCGTGTTCTTTGATACTTTTAATATATTTTCTGATACTTTTAATTCATTTTTTGATACTTGATCAAATATTGTAAAAAATCATGCTAATTTTTTGATACAGAAAATAAGTGTGTTCTGTGATACTTTTAATATCTTTTCTCATACTTTTAATACATTTTGTGATACTTGATCATATATTGTAAAAAATCATAATAATTTTTTGATACAAAATTATAAATGTGTTATGTGATACTTTTAATATCTTTTCTGATACTTTTAATACATTTTGTGATACTTGATCATATATTGTAAAATAATTAATAGACTTACCATTTCAAGCTTGTTGAAATCTACATTAAATAAATGAAACCACAGCTTCCAACACCCATGAATATTAACAGAATTCTCAAGTGCTTTCTCCTCATCCATCGGAATCCCATCAACAACTTTTGCAACATTCAACTGAAAAAAAAACACAGAAATGGCAAAAACTAAAAGTTTTACAAATAGAATAAATAAAAAACATAAATAAATGTGACTAATTTAAAATCGAGAACTTACACTACTGCCAGTGCTAAAGCAAAAACGACGACAACTATCACCACTATCGGTAGAGTTCAATGTCAACGACCAAGCATCAATAACCGCAGAATAATTGTCTTTGCAACATTCAAAGATTGCATGTCCTCTCTTGGGATGGTATATGATTTGTACATATTTGTATGTGATTTTCGTGTGTTTTTGCATCGTATGTTGTGTGCTTTTATGTGTTTTAAGTTTATCTTTTTATCGTTTTTCTTCCTTTTTTATGTTTTTCATTTCTTATGGTGTTCAATGTGTTTTTACTTTATTTTGTATGAAATAATCTAATTTTGTTTAATGTTAATATCTCAGCTCAAAACGAGGAAAACGGGACGAGCGACGAGCCGAAGCTATGCAGGTGCGTCGACTGACGCACCGTCGACGCACTGTCGACGTTACGCCCGCGTCGACTGACGCACTGTCGATGCACCGTCGACGCAAA
>BMAC01000291.1:1032926-1050018 GCA_014905375.1 Phtheirospermum japonicum | reverse complement strand
CGAAGACCTTCAAATGGTGTGTTTTCCGAGTTGCATGAAGGATAAAGCCAAGTCTTGGCTACTATCACTGGAATCGAGATCTCTGGTCGACTGGCCCATGGTGAGCGACAAATTCATTAATCAGTACTACTCAGCTCAGACGACGGGCCACATAAGGAGATAAATAGCCAACTTTGTCCAGCAAGACGGAAAGCTGTTTCACGAAGCGTGGGAACGTTTCAAATCTCTGTTGCAAGCTTGCCCCCATCAACACAACTCTCCGGGTATGATGAATCAACTCTTCTACGAAGGACTTATAGATTCTTACAAGAATAACGTAGAGGTAGCTGCTGGAGGAGATTTTGGGAATTTAACAGCGACGGCTGCCAAGCAACTATTTGAAAGAATGAGCAAAAAGTCGAGGCAAACGAGCTCTTGACCACGGAAGATAAGGGTTAACGAAGCAACTGAGGTGCCAAGTAACGAGACCTTCGAGGCATGTAACCGTTGTGGAGAGCAAGGGCATTCGTGGGATTCATGTACAATGGGGAAATTTAATGCAAATCGTAACTCTCCTTCCTTAAAATGGGGCCCTGAAAATCCACATTTCACCCTAGCACAAACTAAATCAACATAGCCACCACCGAGCAAATCACTACCAGCTGGGCCTACACCTACTCCTATACAGCCAAACGATGAACTGCTAATTTGGCAACAGAACCAAGTCACCGAGACACTCAAAAACAGGGATGGATTGACAAATCTGACCACGCAAGTTAATAAGCAAGGAGAGGTCTTGGATGACTTATCTAAGAGCGTGAAGAATTTGGAGAAAATGATGGGCCAAATGGCGACATTCATGGCCAAACATGACAATGAAAAGGGGAAGTTTCCGAGCCAACCCGAGCAAGCTTCCGCGGTTCATATTCTACGAAGTGGGAAGACGATCGATAATGGGGTCGAAGAAAAGAACGAAGGGGATACTAATATTGCAAATGAGGGGCTGCCTACGAACAATGACCCTAAATCGGTTGACCAAATGCATAAGTCACCGAATCCGTACATTCCTGGGTCGTTAAAAGGGAAGTCCCCGAATAAAGTACCCTCTCCAGTAACAGATGACGATTCCACCAAGCCCCCAACTCAGCAACCGAAGGTATCGCCAACCACTATTCGAGACAAGGTTCCTTTCCCAAGTTGCCTACGCCCAGCCAAAGAGAATAAAAAGCTCATGGAACTTTACAATCTGCTCAAAAACGTCAACATTAATCTTCCTCTGTTAGACGTAATCAAGACGATGCCCGCGTACGTCAAATTTCTCAAGGAATTAGTCGCGAGGGAACGACGTCTGGAGACACTTCAGCAAGTTAAGTTAACAAAGGAGGTGAGCGCCATATGCAAAGGGCCTCTACCCAAAAAGGAAAGAGACCCCGGCAGTTTCTGCATAACCATCACCTTGGGAAATGGACAGACAGCACGAGGCATGCTTGACCTTGGAGCAGGAATCAATTTGATGCCTTATTCCCTTTATAAGGAATTCGATTTGGGGACAATGAGACCAACGATGACGCGGCTACAATTAGCGGACTGATCAATTAGACTACCACTTGGCATAGTCGAGGATGTTCTTGTTCAAGCTGGCGAGCTTGTGATTCCAGTCGATTTTGTCATACTAGATGTCGGTGAGGTTCCGAAGGAAGGCACTGAACATACTATTTTTCTTGGTCGACCATTTATGTCCACTTCTCGTACACTAATTGACGTACACAAGGGGAGGATGACCTTATCCATGATGGGAGAGACAATCACATTTTCGCTGAAAGATATCCACAACACTCCTTCGCCATACATGAATGAAGATTTCTCGTTTGTTGACCCGATTGCCTCATGTGTTGACGAGCTTAAGGGGATCACTGTGCTAGATGAGTTAAGCGTCGAGGACGACACGGAATTTTTGAACAGGGTGGCTGCGATGTTAGAGATAGATTTGAATGAGATCGACGAAAACCATGAAGAGATTGACGATTTTGATGAAGAATTGTGTGAAATAGCCACTGCACCCGAACTTGGTCCAAAGATAGAGTTAAAGCCGCTACTGAGCCACTTGAAGTATGTTTTCCTCGAGCCCAACGAAACAAAACCAGTCATCATATACTCAGCCTTATCGGAACACGAGGAGAAGGAATTAGTTGCGGTGTTAAGCAACCACAAGGAGGCAATAGGATGTAGCATCAGCGACATCAAAGGAATAAGCCCCGTGACTTGCATGCATAGAATCGAGATGGAACCCGATGCCAGGCCTGTGAGGGACAGTCAACGGAGACTGACACCAACGCTTTATGAGGTGGTTAAGAAAGAGATTTTTAAACTTAAAGACGAAGGAATCATTTTCTCCATCTCCGACAGCAAATGGGTAAGACCAATCCATGTGGTTCCAAAGAAAGGAGGTATCACCATCGCCGAAAACGCAAAGGGTGACATAGTGCCAACCCGACTAACTACTGGATGGCGTATGTGCATCGATTATAGGAAGTTAAATGCGGCCACTCGTAAGGATCATTTTCCTCTACCGTTCACTGACCAACTTCTTGACAATCTTGCGGGACACAAATTTTACTACTTTGTGGATGGCCTTTCGGGCTATTATCAAGTGGCCATCGCTCCGGAAGATCAGAGCAAGACAACGTTCACATGCCCCTTTGGCACATTCGCTTTTCGAAGAATGCCCTTTGGCCTGTGCAACGCACCAGCAACTTTTCAAAGGTGCATGCTCTCAATCTTCAGTGATTTTATTGATGACTTTCTTGAAGTATTTATGGATGATTTTTAAATTTTTGGGTCATCTTTTTATAATTGTTTGTCTAATTTGTCAAGAGTTCTAGAACGATGCATTGAGAAAAATCTAACTTTGAGTTGAGAGAAATCCCATTTTATGGTAAAAAGTGGCACTGTTCTAGGCCATGTTGTTTCTAGAAAGGGGCTGGAGGTTGATAAGGCAAAAATTGATGTAATTGAAACCCTCCCTCCGCCTCGAGATGTTAAAGGGATTAGGAGTTTTCTTGGTCATGCAGGTTTNCTCTCAATCTTCAGTGATTTTATTGATGACTTTCTTGAAGTATTTATGGATGATTTTTAAATTTTTGGGTCATCTTTTTATAATTGTTTGTCTAATTTGTCAAGAGTTCTAGAACGATGCATTGAGAAAAATCTAACTTTGAGTTGAGAGAAATCCCATTTTATGGTAAAAAGTGGCACTGTTCTAGGCCATGTTGTTTCTAGAAAGGGGCTGGAGGTTGATAAGGCAAAAATTGATGTAATTGAAACCCTCCCTCCGCCTCGAGATGTTAAAGGGATTAGGAGTTTTCTTGGTCATGCAGGTTTTTATAGACGTTTTATCAAAAACTTTTCAAAAATAAGTCGTCCACTTTGCAAACTATTGACCTTAGATACTCCTTTCATTTTTAATGAAGAATGTCTGAATGCGTTTAATGAATTAAAAGCGAGTCTTACGTCTGCCCCTGTGGTAGTTGCTCCCGACTTGACCTTACCCTTTGAAATTATGTGTGATGCCTCTAACGAGGCGGTGGGGTCTGTTTTGGGACAACGTGTGGAAAAATTGCTTAGGGTCATTTATTATGCTAGTTATATACTAAACGATGCTCAACGTAATTATACCACAACTGAAAAAGAATTATTGGCAGTCGTATTTTCGCTTGACAAATTTAGACCATATATAGTTGGTGCTAAGGTAATTATACACACTGATCATGCTGCTTTACGCCATTTGTTTTCCAAACCACAAAGTAAGCCACGCCTTATCAGGTGGATTTTGTTGCTACAAGAATTTGATGTGGAAATAAAAGATAGACGGGGTTGTGAAAATGTTGTGGCGGATCACTTGTCTAGAATGATAATTGAGGAGAATGAGGGGGAGAAATTTATGATTAACGATCTTTTTCCTTATGAAAATGTTTTTAATCTTGAGCAATTAATTACTCCTTGGTATGCTGATATTGTGAATTATCTTATTTGCAAAATAGTGCCTAACCATTTATCCTACCAAGAACGGAAGAGATTTTTGAGTAAATGCAGGGACTACTTTTGGGATGATCCCGATGTTTTCAAACGCTGCAAGGATGGTKTAAATAGGAGATGCATTCCGAACGACGAAATGGGGAGCATTCTCTAATTTTTCCATGACCATGGAGGGCATTTTGGAGCTCAAAAGACGGCGTTTAAAGTGTTACAAGCCAGATTTTATTGGCCGAGTTTATTTGCTGATGCGTTTGAATATTGCAAAACTTGTGACAACTGCCAACGAACTGGAAACATAGGTAAGCGAGACGAAATGCCACAGGTACCCAACCAAGTAGTAGAGATTTTCGATGTATGGGGGATAGACTTTATGGGACCTTTCCCTAAGAGTGGAGATTTTGAGTACATCCTTGTTGGTGTCGACTACGTATCAAAATGGGTGGAAGCAATCCCTACTCGAAGAGCTAATGCAGAAGTTGTTCTCAAATTCCTCCAAGAAAATATTTTCAGTAGATTCGGGGTGCCGAAATCGATAATAAGTGATGGAGGAAGCCATTTTTGTAACAAAGCGTTTGCAAAGTTGATGAAAAATATGGGGTCCGACACAAGGTAGCTACGCCTTACCACCCTCAAACGTTTGGTCAAGTCGAAACAAGCAACCGTCAACTTAAGGCCATCCTAGAGAAAACAGTCGGGCCGAGTCGAAAAGATTGGGCAGTCAAACTTGTCGACGCACTGTGGGCATACCGAACAGCCTACAAGACGGTGCTTGGAATGAGCCCTTTTTGCCTAACCTATGGGAAAGCTTGCCATTTGCCCGTTGAGCTAGAACATCGAGCTGGTTGGGCAATTCGGAAACTGAACAAGAATTATGACGAGGCTGGAGAGTACAGGAAGTTGGAACTAACTGAACTTGAGGAAATAAGGAATGAGTCCTATGATACTGCTTGGAGGCAAAAGAAGATGACCAAAGTCTACCATGATCGGAAACTCGTAAACAAGAAATTGGAGGTAGGTAAGTTATCTCTAGTCTTTAACTCGAGATTTAAACTTTTTCCAGGGAAACTAAAATCAAAATGGAGTGAACCATTCGTGATAAAAGAGATTAACGAGTCTGGAGCTGTGACCCTTTTCGATGAAAAACGGGACGCAACATTTCAAGTTAATGGGCACCGAGTTAAATTATACTGTGACGGAGAGATAACGAATCAAGATCGCGAAGTTTGGGCGATGGTGGACCCACCTCCGATGGCAATTTAATCACGGCACAGTTACGTCGAGCAAACGACGTTAAAAGATGCGCTTCTTGGGAGGCAACCCAAGCTACTGTATTTTCTTTATTTTGATTTTCTTTTATTTCTTTTTTCTACTTTTTATAACTGTTTGAACAGGATTTAGGTCGAGATAAGATTAATTCATCATTTGAAGAGTGAAAGATTCGCATGATAACCAGCCTGCAGCCGCATTATTTGTTAAGATTGGGGTCAAGATCTTTTGTCTTAAAGGAGTTCTAATTAGGTAAGGAAACTTAATATCTTTTCCCTTATCTATAATTTGGGTGAATTTAGGATTCCTATTTTTAAGGTCTTTTGATCCCTATATAAACCAAACTCCTTCACTCTTAATTTCATTATTCTCGAAGCTCTACATCTCCTGACACCAATATATTTTCGCTCCACACTTTTGCTTACCATGAGGCCAATTCCAAAAACCACCAAAAACCACGAGAAGAGGTGGATGCTGAGAGAGGGGCACGATGAGAAATTGGACTAGCTGCATGATGAAGTCGAGAAGGCGAACGATTTGGTTGGTGATTATCAATTAGATGAGGTTAACTACACCCTCCAAATCGATGCTCTCAAGAACGAATTGAGAAGGGCGGAGGAGATCAACGAGGGGTTGAGGGACATGAACCTTCAACTAAGGAACACCATTCAAGGCTTAAGGGGTATTGAGCATGACCTCGGGAAGCAGAGGGAGGAACTTGATGAGCGTGCCATGACCAAGAACGAGCTCCGCGACGCACTTCTCCGAGCTCGAGAGACGATTTCCAAAGGACAACAATGAGATGATATGGGATACGACCAGATTATCAGGTGAGATCGATATGAGGGACGAGGGCTTGAAGGAAGCGAATTTCGAGATAGGAAATTTGACACAAGATGGAATAACCCTCTTGCGAAGTAACCATGCAATCCGCGAGGAGAAATTTGCAATCTTACGACGAATTGAGGAGTTGGAGGCCCAAATCAAGGACTTTAATGTGAGAAACGTGGCGAACGAGTGGAATTTAGGATTTTGGCAGCAGTGCTTGGAGGAGGCTAGCAAGAAGATCGTCGCGTTAGAGCGATTGGGTTTCAAATCCCCTTAGATTCGTGGGGCTTGCTATTATTTATCTATTTATATTTTTTCCATAATCGAGTCGTGGAATTGTCTTTCCACCTTATCCTGTTTAGTTTATTGCAATTTCGATTTTATTTCGGTTATCTACGTATTTTGTTTCAGCAATTAATTAAAATTTTATTTTTCGTACGCCTTGCTTTTTCGTATTTCTTGCACCGTGGACGTTTTTATTTTTCTTGTGAGATTGTGCAGTTATCTATGGTTAAAAATCATTTAGGAGAGGGGGTAATCGCTGGAATACGAACGGTAAAAACTTGTCGCCAACCAGCTGTCGCGTCGACTAACGCGAGTGTCGACGCTCCGTCGACGCGGGTGATGATCCGCGTCAGTCGACGCCATGTCGACGCCGCCTGCGCACGGCGACCGGCTGCCCTGGGCGGAAGCAATGATTTTCAATAGCCGTTTTGTTCAACGATTTGCTGAAGAGCCGTGGCAACGATTTAATAAATTTATTATTGCTGATAACTTTTTTTTTTATTATTATTTTTATTTTTTTTATTATTTTTTTTGGTTGTTATATTTTGAGGACGAATCCATTCACGCTGCTCTGGGAACGTGAAATTGCGCAACTTCAATGAAAAAGACTCGACCATTCATTTTCAGGGACGTTTTCTTACCCCCTTCCTTGTTTGAATTGCTTTTCTTTATATTTATGGCAATCAGGGGATTGCCGAGTTTTTTAAGAGGGGGGGATGGTTGAGTGTGATTGAAATTTGTGTGCAATTTTTAAATTTTTACGTGATTGTTTGCTTTCTGCGCTAAATTGTGTTTGTATGGCATGCCTATCGAAGTTAGTTATATATGATTTGATGTTCCTGTCTTTTGAGCGTGTATAAGTGCTAAAATTTTCAAATATTATTTATATATTGTAAATGGTACTTGGACGCAAATGATTTTGCAAAACCTTAAAAGCAGCGTCAATTCAAAACTTTTTCATGCAAAAAGCCAGGGAGTAGCCTGAGTGATTATCATCTTTGCATGTACTTGAATGAGTTTTGATTTGAGATCTCTTTGAAACCGCTGTGTGTAGTTGACTTGGAATATGAGGCTAAGGCACAGAAAATAACCTATTTCCGACCATACCCATATATTTTTAGCCACTTTAAATTCCGAATGAGCCAATCATAGCCAAATAATCCATTTCCATTAGCCATGAGTGATTTTTGAGTCGACCCCTACAACCCATTAAAAGCGTGGGGTAGGAGTTAGTAATTTTTAATGGTTATTAGTGTTTTGGAGTCTTTATAAGGGATTTATAAAATTTTTGTAATAAAGGATCACCATCATTCAATAAAAAGAAAAAAAATAAAAAGAAAGACCCCATAAAACAGAATTAGAGGGGGATAAAAAAAAAGGGAAAAAGAAAATAAGAAGGATGGTGAATTGTGTTAGTCATTACCTACGCGTTAATGAAGGCTTGTGTCTATTATTTATTTTATGAGCCTATTATTTAGAAGGCATGAGTTGTGTATTAAGCGTGTTATGAGCTTCAAATGTGTTTAAGTGGTTCGAGCAAAAGTCGGTTTAGAGTTACGAGTTGGGAAATAGCCTAAGTTTAAAGGCTACGTTATGAGTGTTTAGTGAGGATTTTATCTTTGAATGAGGTGAAGCGTATTGCTCCTTGATTAGAATAGGTTTGGTGAGTTATTGATCACGTTAGATCATGAGTTAGCCACACGACTTATATATTCCATACCTGTCCAAAGAGCCTTACATTACAACCCTAAAAGACCTTTTCCGATTCTTTGTTCGATAACACACTTAATTTGCGATTGAAAAGAGATTGATTTTTGGTGCTTGTTTATTGTGCTTGTATTTGTATGATTTGAGCGTATACACGTCCTATGCAGAAAATACTCGAGTGCTTGAGCGTACACCCCTATATATTTTCCTTTTGTGAGGATGCATGAATTCAATTTTGAGGCGACTATGTTATACGGATGGAGTGTTTAAAGTTGCATTACATGTACCTATATTTTCAAAATTATTTAAGTATCATAGCACGACTCATTGCTTGGACTGATTTTCATTTCTTGCTATAATTTGAATCTATCGTTTGTTCGAGGACGAACGAACCAATTAAGCGTGGGGTAGTTGATTAACACATATTTTTCCTTATTTTCAGTAGTATTTTAGCTTGTTTTTCTATTTGTTTTTGGTATAAGTTGGATGATTTAAGCTTAATTTCGTATTTTCATAGTTCCAGATTATTTTACCGCCTTTTGACCTAGATTGATGCAAATAAGTGATTATTTGTGGTTTTTCACTTCACAGCTAAGTAACCGGACGAGTTCAGCGCCTAATTAGATGAAGTTGATGTTCAATAAATGGAGAACGAGCTTTCCGGTGAACGAGTAGCAAAAAGATTGAGAATTTGAGGAAGACGCTCTGTCGCCGTCGACTGACGCGAGCTTCGACGCGAAGCCATGATCCGCGTCAGTCGACGCAGGGCCGACGCACCGTCGACGGCAACTTACTGAAGCGTCGATTGAAGGAGCGTCTAATCGACGCACCGTCGACGCAACTTGCTGAAGCGTCGACTGAAGGAGCGTCAGTTGATGCACCGTCGATGCAAACTTGCTGAAGCGTCGATCCATGACCGCGTCAGTCGACGAACCCGCCCGGCTGACGCGCACACCCAGGCAGCAGCGATGCCGAGTGCCAGCACGCATCAATCGAGGCACTGTCGACGCACCGTCGACGCGGCGGCCCAGAATCGGGATTTTAGGGTTTCTTATACTCCAAGTTAAGGGAATTCTATATAAACCCCCCTAAGTCCGTCCCAAAAGGATATACCTCTCACCCATACTCTGAATATTTGATCTTTTGGTTCGAGAACAACACCATCCGCATTCATATGACAACAATTGATCAAGATTGAAGATTCGAGGATCGTCAAGCTCCAACCATCTGTTCATGATTCGTTCTTCAACCAAGATCAACCACCTCTCCGGATTAGCTGGAGAATTTACTGCGCTTTCTAGTTTAATAAGTACTCTAAACACTTTATTCATTTTCGTAGTTTAATCTATGCAATTAAGTATTTGCTTTTCAATTATTGTTTTTGAATTGTTTCATGCTTAGAACCCTAGATACTTTTGGTATTAAATTCGTAATCTCAGTTTAATTAATGATTGGTTATTATTCTCGTTTAGTTAATTCATTTTTGTTTATATTGCGTTCTAGATAATTGATGTTCGTTTATGCTAAATGATCTCGTTTAAGTTCTAGATTAATTTCTTTAGTTTACATGTTCTAGTTGCTGAATTAAAGTACCTAGTTTTAATTATTGTTCATGTGTTTTAAATTTCTAGATAATCAAAACAATCAACCCCCCCCCCCCCCCCAATTTATGTGTTATTGTGTTTAACAAACTATTTAAAATTCCGATTGTATGTTCCTCGAGAGACGACTCGAGTCAAGTTGCCAAAACTACGCGCGACCCCGTTCTCTTGCGGGCAAGCTATTGATCTTTTGACAAAATTTTCATAAGTAGGCAACACAAAAGCTTGAATCACTAGCCTCTATTTGTTTAGTACAAAAAAACAGAACACTGAATCAGCAAATTTTTCACAACATAGAAAAAATACAAATAAACTACAGAAAGAAAATTTAAAACGTGCAAGTGAGAATAAAAAGAAGATAATGGTTGCAGATTTGAAAGAATGAGCAAGGAAAAACCTTGTAAAGAACAGAGAGTGATTTGAGACCGTGTGATAGATGCAGAGCGTGAACAACATACTTAGCTTGCCTTCCGCTGCCTTCAATGCTCATGCGCTCCATAATAAGGTCTAACGATCTATAAGCAAAAGGACTGCAATTCAGCTTTACAAAAAAAAAGCCCTCCCAAGAAAAAACTAAAGAAGAAGAAAAATCAATCATAACAAGCGATTTATAGATAGTCTAACCTTGATGAGACCCCCAATTTTTCTCTGATAGTTCCCCCAGCCCTCGCGAGAATATGCAAAGAGGCTTCCTTTATTATTTCATTGTCATCCTCAAGAAGATGGACCAAATCTTCTTCAATTCCACCAAGCAGCAAAGGACAAAACCGTGCAAGAATATGTGAACTCATTTCATAACACCCAAAACATGAATTCCAATAATTCAAGTTATTTCATAACACCTAAAACATGAATTCCAATAATTCAAGTAGCATTGTATAAATCCAAAGGAAGAAGAAAAGAATCATCCAAGGCCATATATCTTTTTCTCTGAAGAATATAATGTGGCAAGAAAAACACTGACATGATCATGAAGCTGAATTTTTTATTCAAAAACAACAGGGAATAACAAAATAAAACTTAAATCATGAAGGTTTCCAGCTAGAAATGAGAAAGATAAAACCATCTTAGCTCATGCACAGATAAGCATTTGGGCTTGACCATTCATGGTTTGAAAGTGATGATTCGAGTCAGGAATAAATACGCACATTAGATCACCGAGTCCACTACAAAATAGTCAAATAGCTATAGAAGGAATATAATATCAAGAAATAATAATACAAGTAGTTATTGACAAGTTTATATAAAATAAATATAACAGTAAATAAAATACCACAAGAATAGCCATGTGAAGTGTAGTTTTTCGTGGTTTTAGAAATTTAAAGGTTCATTTAGCTTGGTATTATCGGAGATCGATTCAATTGGAGGATTCAATGTGCTTCAAGCTTGGAAAATAAAAGGAAAATAAAAATAAATCAATTAAACTAACTAAACTATCATAGGAATTGAAATTGCATGTTGGTAGAATGCCTCGGTCATATGCCTTAATCGAAAATGCAAGCAAATCAAGTAAATAAGCAAAAACAAGCATTGTTTCACCAAGTACAAGCATGCATGCACAAGGTACAACTAAACTTGCATGTACACAAAAATTCGAAAAATGCAAATTTACTAAAATTGAAAGCACAAATAGCAAGAGCAATGAAAATTAACGTGAAAGTTCGAAACTTGACGTGAAATAACAAGTATCAAGCAATAGATCTAGGATTTAAGCCAAAACTATGCATGAAAACTAAATTACAAATAAAGCATAAGAATAACTTAAAACCTATACAATCTATGACCCGATCTACGATCTAGATGTGTCACTCATCTAGAATCCATAGCCAAATCATAAGTTTCAACAAGTAATCAAGGAGGTAAGACAAAAAGCATATAATGAAGAACAAAACATGAAATTGAAGAACAAACTTGAAATTACAAAGGAAAGCTTACTATAATAAAAGATGAAGATCCAATAGCTTGAATTACAATAAAAAGTACTAATACAAAGAAGTATTTAGATTCTTCTTAGGCTTACAAACCCAAGGCAAAACTTGAAGATTAAATCAAAAACCTAAGAGAGAGAAAGTAGATATAGGAATTGAAGAGAGAATTAAGCCCAATATCATGCAAGAGTTGGGGGTTGAGTGGATAGTCCTTCAAGTCAAGTTGTGGGGTTTAAATAGTTATTATTAGGGGAAAACTCGTCAAAACGCTCTAATTCTTGGACTCTCAGTCGATCGACTGCTTGTCGATCGACTAGTGGGTGTCGATTGACTAACATGCCAATTTGGGGAAGTGCACTGCCTCGCAGTCAGTTTTTGAGGCATGCAGTCGATTCTCTTGGTAGCAGTCGATCGAATGCTTTCTTCCCGGGCAGTCGATCAGGCTGGATTTCCTCGTTTCGTCACAGATTTTTGAGCTTCAAGGCCTCGACTCGATCCTCAGCAACTTAGAGCCAGTCCAATTCCTCTTGCCTCCTACAAAATAACAATTCTAAATTCAAAACCCACGAATTGTCATCAAAAACGCACATACCAAGCTTTGACCGAAAACCCTAATGGAAAACGACTCAAAACTACTAGGAACGATGTTAAACCCTAATTAGAAGCACATGAAAAACATAACAGTTACATGCAAAACACCATGTAGGATAAAATTAACTCGGTACTTCCACACCCACAAGAGCTAAAATTGAGCTCGGCTAACAAGAAATGGGATATAGGCTCAAGGGGGCTCGTTTGGGATTTTTAAAGTAGCTTGAATATATGGATATGGCCGGAACAAGGGTGATATATGTGCCTCGAGGTCATTTTCGAATTCAATCATGTACGAGCAAAGTCAAACCTCCTCAATGCAATTTCCATAAAAATGCAAGCAAGCCGATAAATCACACAAGGCTACTCACTAGTTTGCACCGAATTTGGGAGCAAAATTAAAAGAGCTTTTAGAGCTTTGCAATATTTTCACGAGAAAATGTTGATTATATATATATAGGCGGGTTTGGACGAAGCACAAAAATTCAACCCTTCACACAAGAGGCCAAAAACATGCAAAAACTCGACAAGTAAACTATTCAAACTTCCAAGTATGTGGAGTTGTTCAACAATGTAATAAAGACACAAAAACGACTCAACCGTATAATATCGCAAATAGTAAGCGTCACTTCGCCAAGGCTCGAGTTAAGATCAACCAAAACATGCTCGATAAAACCCAGACCCTAACTACCTACCCATCCCACACTTAAACCATGCAATGCCCTCATTGCATTTAATGAGAACCAAGTAAAAGGGGGATGAATAGAATCTCCCTCAACCGAGTGAGTTTGGGTCGAGCTCGGTGGGGTACACCTAAAAATCAAGCAATCCAAGTAAAACCCGAGCATGGGTAGTATCACCCGACTTCATGAACGCTGCCAAGCCATCAATTCGCCCAAGGTTGGAGTCGGAAACGAAATATATACAAAAAAATCACACGATATCAAAACGCAAGAAAATATGTACATAAATCATGATAAGGTAAAACCATAAGACAAAATAATACAATTTTTTTTTGTTTATTTTTTAGATTTTCAAATGTTTTTGGATTTTTCAAGAGATAAATGAGAAATAAAAGAACATAATCGAATTAAAATATTACAAACCAAAATAAAGTGCAAGTCTTATGAAAACAAAATATCCAAATAAATGCAAGAGGGATGAGAAAATCAAAGGCGTCTCCGACGTCGGGGTTGGAGGTTCGCTTCCTCGTTCTTTTCCTCTTCTTCCTTGGTTGCTTCTTCTTCCTCCTTTTCATCATCGTCCCCCTCTTCTTCCTCATTCTCGTCATATTTCTCGTCCTCTTCCTCCTCATCTCGACGCATACGGCTCTCGATCAACAAGAGGCAGCTATGGAGGGCGCGGTGTGCTCGATCGGCCGTTGCTTGCCCCGCGTCGAGCCGATCAAAATGCTCAAACACTTGGCATTGGAACTCGTACCAACCCATGTTGGGACCCGGGCCGGTGCTCGGACCTCCGTATTGCGGGATTGCCGCATGGCTCGTGCTTGCGTCGAATGCATGCCCGAACCGGTGTTCGGGGCTTTGTCGGCCTCGACTCTCTCATCATGCCGCGATTCAACTCATCACCTAAGTATTTGCCTATTACCATTCATCAAGTTGAATTTACATGATTTTTCGTTTCAGAATACTCAAGATTGGGGCATTTTCTTAATCGTCTCTAAATGTAATTAATATAGTGAAAATTATTTTTGTTTCTAAAAGTTGTGTTTATTTCACCTAGGTTGGGCAAAACTATATAAAATACACTTTGGAAACCCGATCAAAAAAACACATAAAAAAGTAAAATTTATCAAAAAATCAATAAAATTCGGAAAGTGACTTATTACTACAACGAAAAGAAAATTGATCCTTTAGGTTTTGAAAAATATTTTTTTATTTGTTATCTAACAACAAATGTACGGTGTAGATGTAGGATATGACGAGTAAGATTGTATTCTACAAGAACCAATAATTTCAAATTTATACGTAATAATTATTATAACTTAGTTTTATTTAGATTAATATAAAAGAAATGATTTTATTTTATCGATAAATAATTGACGAATATGAAATAATAAATTATACTATTCTATCAAGTGCCAAGATCAACACCAATCGCAAGTAAAGAGAATACACAATTTAGAGATAAATATTTCAAGGTTTAGATTCAATGAATGATTCAGTGGGATGTTATTCAATTTATCAAGTATTATTTTTGATTCAGCCCATTATAAGTTAATCACAAAAATAGTTTAATCCTTCTACTGAAATGAGTAAACTGTTGATTACAAGCACAAAATAATATATTTGTTAGAAATTGTACTTATAACTCAAAATGCTAGAAAGATTTATAAACTTCGCGGATAATCTCAAATCTCCCGATCTTATTGATATCATATTTTGTATTTAAAAGCATAATAATAAATCTCAATCTCTCGATTTGAATTATTAAAACCTATCAATCATAAAAGATGACCATCCAATTACGTTATAACTCAATAATTCACAAACACAAAAGTAATGAAAGGATCGTACTTGACTTATTAAAATTCACAATGTATTAAAAATTCATCGTTTCTAACCTTAAAATAATAAGAATTTAGCTAGACATAGCTAAAACGTTATTATGATAATTCATTGAGCAGTTCATGAGCAAGAAAAATGAGTAAAACTGCTAAATGAAACCCAAGGATTTCGGAGATGATCCATTGTTCTTCGTGTTCATCGTAATCTTTCACTAGTGCAGAAACAACATTCTAGAATGCCCTGCTGAGGCGATCTGTATGGAGCTGTTCTAGAAAGTCTGACAATCTAGAACGCCCTGCCGAGGTGTTCTAGAATGTCGTACTTTCTAGAACAGTTATCTGAGGCGTTCTAGAAAAAAAATTCACTAGTTCTAGAAAGTAGTTTTTACCGGTTCCCCGTTCTAGAAAATAACTCTCTGGAACGTCTTATGAAACATACATTCTAGAAAGTCTATTTTCCAGAACGTCTTACGAAACAGACGTTCTAGAAAATACAATTTCTAGAATCCCTTTACGAATTGACATTCTAGAAAACAAACTTTGTAGAACGCCTTTACGAAATAGAGGTTCTAGAAAATATACTTTCTAGAACGCCTTTATAAATTGGTGTTCTAGAATACATTCTAGAACGCCTTTATGAAATAATCTGACTAGAACGCCTTTACGAATTGACATTCTAGAAAATATATTCTAGAATACTTTTACGAAATAGACGTTCTAGAAAATAAACTTTCTAAAACGCCTTAACGAGTTGACGTTCTTGGAAATTACACTTTCTAGAATGGATTTTTGATATCCGTTCAAGATTTTTACAGTTTTGGAATTCCATTCATCTGTTCATTGCTCATAAATTACAATTTTAATACCTATTTAAATCACAAAACACATGTCATTTATACAATCCTAAGATCAAACAACACATGTCATTAATCACAATAATACACAGTCACCAAAAGATGTCAATACAAACAACACAAGTAGCCAAAAAAAAAAGGCACTAGAAATTACAGTATTTATCAAAGAAAACATGACACGGTACGGTGTCAAGTTGCAACACATTCTTACATAACATAAGGCCAGAATCGTTAAAAGAGTTTTCATCTATTAATTATTATGCACAAAAAAACTAACATAGATTCTATTTATGTGCACGATCCAAAAACCGTAGTTTTTTTGTTTTCACCAAGTACCAAAGATGCAACTTACATGTTCCCGAGTGATGATTTGAAGACGATCACGCATAGCAGCCATTGTAGG
This sequence comes from Phtheirospermum japonicum, assembly GCA_014905375.1. Taxonomy (NCBI): domain Eukaryota; kingdom Viridiplantae; phylum Streptophyta; class Magnoliopsida; order Lamiales; family Orobanchaceae; genus Phtheirospermum; species Phtheirospermum japonicum. Next base: position 1,034,014 of record BMAC01000291.1, on the reverse strand, counting down.
GTAAGCTGGGAAATAGAGCCGATAAAAGCATGTGTGGGATGAGGGGAGTCGATAAGATGACTCATAGTTCTTATAGATGTAAAGCCGAGAAGCCAATCCGCTGAAACCTTCGCTGGGTAAATATTTGATCGACGTCTAAAAGAATAGGAGAACCTTTTTCTAGTTTTTTGTCATATTCCCAACAATTTGAATTCAATATTGTTGGATTAATACTAACGAAAGACATCAAAAAAAATAAAAACCTAAAAAAGAAACACGTAAAAACACAAGCAACATTTAAACGAAAATGGAAGACCCTTGGTAAACTAAACTAAAAAGAACCCTAAGAAACTAAACTTTGGGCTCTGCCTAATGACATGTTCTTAGATGGTGTGCACAAGTTTTTTTCTGTAAGTTTTGAGAAACAGAATGTGGTGGGTACATACACACACGATAAATGTATTTTTGAACCTGTGCCAAAGAATTACCGAGCAATTATATTTTTCCCCATAAGTAGCACAATTGGGCCAATAAAAACACAGCTTTATGGATATATGAAACAGATAACATTTACTCTGTTAGAAAAAAACCTTCATATACATATTTCAAAACCAAAAGCTTCAACTGGAAAAAATAACAGCTACCAAGATTATTACTAGTACCTCTTTATGTAATATTAAGACAAAATCCACTCAGCAAAAATTACAAATTCAGTGGTAAATTATATTTAGTGAAACAAAAATATTCAACATCTAGCTCCAAATTTATCTAAATGAGCTTTTTGCATTTTCATGATTGAAAATCCTAATAGGTTAGCTTTGTTTCTCCCCTTTTATCCTTCATATCATTTCTAGTATCTGGAGATTGCATGAAGATATATACATTGATGTTATCAATAAATGAAAAGAAAAATTATTAATTAGTGTGACAGAACCACATATTGATGTATTTCGTATTTAAAAAAAATAACAAAAAAATGAAAGAAAGAAACCCAGTAACATACCTTCCAAAACAAGAATTTCTGAACATCAGTACACTACTGCAGAAACAGGATACAAAGGCGGCTGATTAACGGCGGTTCTGGAAAAACCGCCGTTAAATACATTTTT
>BMAC01000291.1:996949-1024807 GCA_014905375.1 Phtheirospermum japonicum | reverse complement strand
TAAAGGCGGTTCGAAAACCGCCGTTAAAAGTCCCTAAAAACCGCCGTTAAATCACTGTTTTACAGTAGTGGTAGCTTTGAATCCATTGTACTCAGTGATTAACGGGGAATTATCTTGATTTTTGAAGGTATTTTAGTTTATTTTTCTTATTGTTTTTGGTATAAATTGTGTAGTTTGAGCTTAAATTCGTATATTTGTACTTCCAGCTTATTTTACCACTTTTTGATCAATATTGATGCAAATAAGTGATTATTTGTGGGTTTTCACCTTATAGCTAAGTAACCGGAAGAGTTCAGCACGTTAGAGATGAAGTATGATGATTGAGAGGCAAAGATCGAGCTTTTCGGCGAAGAAGTAGCAAGAATTATTAGCTGACATTTTCTATAACGTTTATTCCATCTGGAACCGTTATAGTATCATTGAAGATCAGGGGCTCTAGCGATAGCTTTCTATAACAGTTACTCTCACTGCTACCCAGAACCGTTGTCGAAGAGCAGCAGTGCAAAATTGATGAACTGACGGTAGCTATCTATAACGATTACTCTGACCGCTACCTTATCATTAACGCTACCGCGAATACTGGATAGAGGCATTAGCGATAGCTTTAGCGGTAACTACTATAATGGCTCTTACCGTTAGCAGGCCTAGAAACGCGATTTTAGGGTTTCTTGCTGCCCAAGACTTCCCACAACTATAAATACCCTATGTATTTTAGATTTTTACATACATTATCATAATACTAGGGTTTCTAAGGCCTCTTAGGGGCTAACAACCCCAACGAGTGTCGTTTATTTTCTTAGTTACTCTTCAAATTTCTTAGTTTTAAATCTCTAGTTTTTAGCATTAGTTTAGATTAGCTCCTATATAGTTTAGATTAATTTAGATTCAAGATTTCTTCACCAAAATGCTGCGGATCTTCTTAGTTTAATAGTAAGTAATTATTATCTTCGCCTTTTAATTTAGTTGCATGTTTTCAATTAGTTTAATTAATTATTGCTTCTGTGACGAATCGTGATTGTGATTTTGTTGGGTTTATTATGTTCATTGTTTTTGGCTAGATCTTATGGGTCTAGAGTCTAGATTCGTTGTGAACCATCAATTGGGTTTTCCCAAGAGGTCGTGGAGACGAATTGAAGCTCTACAACCCTAGTTTTCTTAAAATCATTTTAAAATCCTTTTAATTAATTAATTCATAGTTAAATTAATCTTTGATCTTAGATAGTTAATTCTTAGTTTAAATAATCTCTATATTTAATTAATTAGGTCATAGTTTAAGTAATATTTAGATTTAATTTATTGCTCTTAGTTTAATTAATCTCTAGTTCTTATAACTCTCAAACAAAACCCCCCTTGTCCGCGTGTTTAGATTAGTTTTATTTTTATTTTCATTTTCGTGAAAGCAAACACAAAATGAACTTTCGAATCTAGCTTTCCTCTGAGATCGACACGAGTCAACTTACCCACCTACAAGTGATCCCGTTCTCTTGCGGGCGAACTCTATGAAATTGACAACTTTAAATAAAAATAGGTGCGGAAAAGTTTGAATCACTCCGTATATGTGATTTCCAATCATCTACATAAATCTCATTCTCACTCCCATGTAGCATCAAGTTAAGATCCTCCGGATTTAAACACTTGAAAAATGACTTCTGAAGCTCTCTACAGCTCAAAATATCGCCAAAGCCTTTCGTAAAATGCTCCACCTGTTCGGCAGTCTCTTTCACAAACCGATGTTGAATAAGAGAATCAACATACTGACTTATATTCTTACTATTTACAACCACACTTCTTCCACCAAGGTAGAGCTCGACCACCCTCCTCGTCCCAGCTCCTCGATCTCATGAACAAACATTAGACCTAAGGTATCTTGATCGACGGCCTTGGCATCCATCTCCAATATTTGCTTGCAGCTACTTTATAAGAAGGGATCGGCATCACTTATATCTTCTAAGGTGATGGAGTGCCCGACTAGTTTCAAAAAGATCACACGATCGAATACGATGCCGACTTGTACTTTGTGCATCAAGGCTAAGGCGATTACCTTCCCGATAAAGTTGAAGTATTCGGGGTCCAGAGGGTTAACAGTGGACGCTGCGAAAAATAATAATATAAATTTATTTGAACCAAGTTTATATAACTAGAAGAGTGTTGTCAGAACGAATTGCAGAAACAAAAATCGTTTCCCGGAAAGAATGTTCCATGTGCATACAGAACTTTTTGTGAATTTTATGTGAAGTTCAAATTCAACTCTTCATTAATCAGATTAAAAAAAAAAAAAGAAATTGAAGAAATATTAAAGAGCATAAGAACTTGTAAGTTAATAAAGAGATGAAATATTGTATAACAACAAACATTCATATTCAAACTGTGAATTCGTAGCCAACAAATATCAGCAGACCCTAAGGATAGCTAAACACATTTGAACTTTCTACACTCTGAACAACAACTCTTAAAAAAGCACTAAAACACATTCACTAATCTTAAAACCGAAAACCTTATCATCAAACGTACTATTCTCCCCTCGCATAAAAGTGTGTGATACTGGTACAACATTACAAAGTGACAAAAACCCATCTTGCCATCTAAAATTAATCATTTCATATTTTTGTAATTTTAGTTAATCTTTAAATGGCCTCTGCCCAAAACAAAGATGTCTTGTGTTTTGCCTTCATCAAGTGCCTTAATGTACAAGTACAAAAATGACATACAAAAGTAATAAACATAATACAATCATTTTTATGTATCGCATTTAGGGCTTTGAATAGAGCCTTGACCGTGTTATGAGGATTCCTCCATCCAACAACCTACAAGTGTATTCCCAATAAGGGCCACCATAACAGGAAGAATGTTTAATAATAATAATAATAATAAATTCCTACTAAATCAAGCATATACAAAACAAACTATGATGAAACCCTTGGTATTTTTATACGATATTTGAATTGCATGAGCAAATTGTGTGCTCCTCATGCCGCTCTACGTAATGGAGATTCTGAAAGCACTTCCCATATGCCTGCAGCGACATGTTAACATATGAGTAATGCATTTAAAACCTTTTAGAATTGAACCCACATTTTTCTTACACGCTTGACATGCACATCTAGAACTGAAGCTAAATACTTGCAAATACCAGCAGCACATATAAATAAGATTTCACTTATTCATTCAGCGGCACAAAAATTCTAATGAGTTATTGTAACTCGTATGATTAACTTATAACAAACCCCCACGAACATTTAAATCACTCTTCAAAAGTAATAATGAAAATCGCCAAATATCAGTTCAAAAACCAGATCATCCAATATAAGTGCAAGGAAAAAAAATCACAAATAGACATTTCAATAATGAAATTCTAGATATGTGGTTTGCTCCCAAATTCCATTCAAAATTAATCATTGAATTATGTTATGATGTCGATATAATTCATTACCTTTTCAAGTTCGTCCTCCACATCTGTGGCTATATTGTTTTTCTGTTCGAAAATAGAATCCAATTCCAACCTTGGGACACTAGCTTTGATAACTATATAGGTTAAAAAACTATGCAACAGTCATTTTAATAAGTATTATAATAGTAACTATGGAACTGAGGAAATAAAATAAAAAATCAATGTATTTCTCAAACTAGATCATGAACACATGCAAAGGTAGCACATAAAACTTGCGGAGGTAAACATTTAAGTTCAATATTACAAAACTAACATTTCATCACCAAAAAGCTCATTTAAAATGCCTTCACTTCCAAAATAAACTTAAGTATTGGTTCACAAGAAGAATTGTGAGTCTATCATATGTTATAACACCCCAGTTCCCATCAAAAAACAAATCTTTAATCTCATGTTTTCCAAATCACCCCTCTTCACAAGGTAAGCAATTTCCTACTACTCACCAACTCTCTCGATGCAAATCAAACACAACCAAACCGACCCAACCGACCAACCACAACCAAAATAATAGAGCAATTGGTAAGTAATGAATATAATGCATTTCTCGAACTTAATGGAAAGAGTTCAGTCTCACGTTATATTTTTATAGATCTCATCAACAACATAGTTTACTTGTACATGCATATATCTATATTTGGAGTCTAAGTGCAAGTTTTAGAGTATTCTAAGTACTTATTTATCATTATTGCATATGTAGTATATTATATATACTGAAGGTAATGTTTGAACAACAAACGAGTCTCATTTGCTAAAAGTCAAATTAGTTCTCCAAGAATGCTAGATCATTCTACTTCCTCATTCTCAAAAGCAATGAGAACATTACGGGACAAAAAATTGTGTGGAACTTGAAACCTACATATCTGCTTTTCTAGAAGAAGACAAAAATTCTACATAGCCCAAAAATATAGAAAGAAAGGAATATTAAACAAAATAGCGATTAGTCTTTCCAAAACATTATGCTTCAATAGCTAGAAAACTCGATGGTGTTTTTTCAAACTAGACTTCCACAAGTAGACCTATTGTAGTTCTGAAAACAAATCTATGTTCGTGAACTAAATATGTATGAACAAATATAAAAAAAAAGGTCGGAAAATGTTCCTGGTCCGACCTGAATATACCTAACCTGAGAAAGGACCTGGTTGGGATGACCTGAGCTATTACTTTACACCTGAAAAAGGAAAAGGAAGTATAATAAAAGATCTGACTAGATCTTTCCTGATCTGGGCTTTGATAACTCAGGAGAGACCCACCTAGCGCAGCTTAGGAGAGGAGGAAATTAAGAAAGGGAGTGAGCCTCTTCCTAAAGGACACTACTCTGACCTGATCTGACACCCTGACCTTGGACAAGTTTCCAGGAAACAGAGATCAAGATTTTAGCATAAAACTAGAGTTGTCTTGCCCTTGGCCAAAAAACTTCCTGACCAGAGCAGTCTTGAGTAACGGCCCGAGATTCGCGGGTTCCATTTCCAGAATCTCGAAAAGATCCCACGTGACAGATAATTATATATACCCCAACTTGAAAAGGAAGGAGGTAGGATTTTCTGAGTATTATTCTCTGATTTCATATTATTCCGATCAAAAACACTTACTGACTTAAGCATCGGAGAGGTTTCCACAGAAAAACCCCCGGTGGTCCTTTCTAACGTGTTTTTGTGTAAGACAGGTCGCGGGAATCTCAAGTAAAGGTGTAGGTTTTCTGCACGGTTAATTTTCTGGGTGAAACAATTAGCACCGTCTGTGAGAAGTCAAGGCTAAGACGTGAGAAAACATGGCTTCAGATGAACTTCGGCGGAGCTGGGTGGCACACCTAGTTCTGCCACACCAATGGGTGCACCAAAAATGACATGGCCGTCGGCGGCAGCAAGACCAAGCGAAACGAAACCCCCCTAGTGGATATGCACAAGTTGATGGAGTATTGCTGAACGAATCCTTTCTGAGAAATTTATTCGACCTCATCGGAAAGGCGATGGAGGTAGTTGTGGATAGGAAGTTTGCTGATCTCTTGACACCCCCTCATAAGGCACCTCCACTGCCGCGAACAAATCAATCCACGGTTAGTACCCCCATTCATGATGAAGAGGATAGTCTCTCGGCCCCAGAGAGCGAAACATCGAGCAAGACCAACCCAAACCTCACTAAGCAGATGCAGAATTTGCAAAATGAGGTCAGGGAGGTGAAGAGGAGGATGGCGGGCACAAGCATAGAGCCAAAGCGGAGAGGTACCCCATATACCGATGCAGTTATGCGTGATGATTTTCCAACTTCTTATCGGTCCATGGGTTTCGAATATAATGGAATGATAGACCCATGTGATCACCTGAGACGATTTGAGAACGCGGCCAATTTACATAAATTCTCCTATTCCGTCATGTGCAGGGTCTTCCTGACAACCTTCACAAAGTTATCCCAACTCTGGTTTAGTCAGTTACCTCCGCAATCTATCAACAATTTTGATGAATTCATCTCGGCATTCTCGTACTAATTCACCAGTTGCAAGAAATATCAGAAAATGCCCCTAGAGCTGTTTAGTTTAAAGAAAAAGGACAACGAGGGCCTGTGTGCGTATATCAAGAGATTCACAAATGCAAAGTTAGAGGTGCCATCGGCATCCGAGGAAATCCTGGTTAATGCCTTAGCCCAAGGGCTCAGAAGGGGAGAATTATTTCAGTCACTGATCGTACAACCAACACTGAGATTGGGCGAGCTTCTGGAAAGAGCAAAAAAATATATTCATCTAGAAGAAGCCCTGAAAATCAAGGAGGAAGAAGAAAAGAGGAGTGGCCGACCTGATAGAGAGGAGAAGACGACGATAAAAAAACTCAGGCCTGATCTGGTCGGGGGACGACCCCGTTTTCATAGATACACACCCCTGGCCACACCACAAAGAGAGATCCTGCAAGCAATAAAAAGGCATCCTGACCTCAAGTGGCCTAGAACCTACTCCCAAAATCCAAGGAAGGAAAGATCTGACCAGTTTTGTCGGTATCATAATGAGTACGGCCACGATACAGATCAGTTCACTCACTTAAAGGATGAGCTGAAGAGGCTAGTGCAAGCAGGGCACCTTAAAGAATTTGTACATATGAGATGGGAGGAGCCCAGGTCTGACTCTCGGAGACGGCATCGACCTCAAGAAAACAAGCGCAGTTCGGATCATGGGCGTAATGATGGGCGACGAAATGACCAGACCCAAGTCATACGAGGGGAAATCCTAATGACTACAATATCTGGCGTGTCTTTGTGGATACGGGATATTCAGTAGACATCATGTTTTATGACTACTTCAGGAAGTTAAGCTTAGATATAGAATTAGAGGAAGTCACGACCTCACTGGTAGGTTTTGCAGGAGGAGCATTGAGACCTCTTGGCGCGGTAAACCTCCTGGTTACACTAAGGGAAGAGCCGTTCAGACAGACCAGGTCGGTGCATTTCTTTGTGGTTGATGCATCTTCTTCATACAATGTTATGTTAAGAAGACCATCTCTAAGCAAGTTCCAGACGGTGATTTCAGTCTATCACATGAAGTTGAAGATCCCAACTCAGGATGGGGTGGGTGAATTTCGAGGATATCAGTACACGTCGCGCCAAATGTATATCGAGAGCATTCGACGTAATGATGAAGAAAGACAGGTCAAGAAGGCAAGAATAGAGGAGGCCAGACCTGAGATGATTCAGCAAGATGAAAACCTAATGTCAATGGATGTGATTCCAGAGGACAATAATCGAGTCCTACGGATAGGAACGACCTTGAGCTTAGAAGTCTTGGTAGATCTAGTCGCACTGTTGAGGGATAGCTTGGATATTTTTGCCTGATCGCCCCAGGACCTAGTAGGAGTTGACCCGGCAGTGGCAGAGCATCGTCTTAATATAAGCTCTGCAGTAAAACCTGTTAAATAGAGAAAGCATAATTTCGGCCCTGAGAAAGAGGCCATCATCGAAGCAGAGGTGGATAAGTTATTACTTGCCAAACACATCTAGGAAATAAAATTCCCAGAGTGGCTCTCCAACGAAGTACTAGTTCCTAAGACTATGGAGGACTGGCGAATGTGTATCGATTTTATAGACCTCAACCGCGCTTGTCCAAAATATCACTATCTGTTTCCAAGGATAGACCAGCTAGTAGATTCCACGTCTGGATGTGAATTATTAAGTATGATGGATGCCTCGCAAGGCTATCACCAAATCAGATTGGCAGAAGAAGATTGGAAGCGGGTCAGCTTCATAACACCAAAGGGAACATATTATTATGTGGTAATGCCTTTTGGCCTAAAAAATGCAGGAGCTACGTACCAAAGGCTGGTGGACAGAATGTTTAAGATCTAACTAAGGAGGAACATGGAAGTGTACGTGGATGACATGTTAGTCAAAGGTTTTAAGGCAGCGTCACAGTAGATGATCTAAGGGAGACCTTCGACACCCTGAAAAAGTATAAGATAAGGCTAGGAGCAGGAGAATTTCTAGGTTACATGGTTACGGAAAGAGGAATAGAGGCTAACTCGGAAAATGTAATGGCTATCATGGATATGCCGCCCCCAAAAAATGTTAAGGAAGTCCAGTGTCTGGCAGGTCGAATGAATGCCCTGAGGAGATTTGTCTCGAGGTCGGTGGAAAAGAACTTACCGTTATATAGGGCATTACGAAAGAAAACCCGATTCCACTGGGATAAGGAATGTCAAGAGGCATTTCAAAAGCTGAAAGAGCACTCAGCGGGTATGTCTTTGTTAACTAAACCAGTCATAGGAGAGCCATTGATTTTGTATATGTCGGTGGGGAAGTTAGCGGTGAGTACGGTCTTAATTAGGGAAGAGGGTAAGTCGCAGAAACCTATATACTATTGGAGCAAGTTCTTGCTTGAGGCTGAACTCCGATGTGTGGAAATAGAGAGGGCAATGATAACCCTGGTGGGAACTGCCCGAAAACTTCGACCTTATTTCCTCTCCCATCAGATTATAGTATGCACTAATTTACCTCTGAAATCCATAGTGAGCAAGCCGGAAGTTTCGGGGAGATTAGTCAAGTGGATAATTGAATTAAGCGAGTTTGACATACATTTTGAAACAAGGCTTGCCATCAAGGCTCAAGCATTAGCTGATTTTATACAAGAAAGAGTGGACAATCTACACAATTGGCTCAGTGGGAAGCCTGGGGTGTGGCGCAAGAATAGTCTTGGTAGACCCGTGATTCGAAATTTTCCGCACCTATTTTTATTTAAAGTTGTTAATTTTAAAAAGTTCACCCGCAAGAGAACGAGATCACTTGTAGGTTGGTAAGTTTACTCGTGTCGATCTCAAAGGAAAGCTATATTCGGAAGTTCGTTTTGTGTTTGTTTTCACAAATAAGAAAATAAGAAAAATAAATAATTTAAATACTTAATCAAGAACAATGAACATAGGATTTATTAATTTTAAAAAGGTTTTAATAAAACAAGGGTTCTAGAGCTTTGAATCGTCTCCACGATCTCTTGGGAAAACCTAATTGATGGTTCACAACAATTCTAGGCTCTAGACCCATAAGATCTAGCCAATAAACTTCATCAATCTCATCATCACAAGCTCAACATATTCAAGATCACATTTCATCATACAAGTTTGGGGGAGTTTTGTTTGAAGATTGAATTATTCTAAATTAAACTATCAAGCAAGAATTAAAAACTAATTAAGCGAAAGAAATTAAAGACTTACTAATTAAAGAGAAGAATAACAGCATCTTGGTGCGAAATCTTGAATCTAAATTACTTAAGATGTAAGCTATTCTAATCTAAAATCTAAGAATTTAAAGAGTAACTAAAGAAAATAAACGGCACTCGTTGGGGCTGTCAGCCCCTAAGAGACCTTAGAAACCCTAGGAATATGATAATGTATGTTAAAAATCCGAAATACATAAGGTATATATAGTTGTGGGAAGTCTTAGGCAATAAGAAACCTTAAAAACGTGTTTCTGGGCAGTTGCGTCGATCGGTGCGTTGACCGACGAGTTTAGGATCGACGCGACAAAGAGTTCGTGGGCATGTGCGTCGATCGACATCGATCAGTTCTTACGTCGACCGACGTAAACTGGTCGACGCGGGCGGACTGGTCGAGCGACGCAGGCAGCAGTCGACAACGCTCGGCAGGGTTTGTCGGCAGTGCTCGACAGGCTTGGTCGGGAGGCTACTATAACGGTTCCAGATGGAATGACCGTTATGGAAAATTGGCAGCTTCAAATTCTTCAAATCGCGGCCCATTTTCGCTGAAACTCTACTCCTTTGCCCATCCTTGACTAAGTCCAAACTCAAATACTTCTAAATACCTAAAATAAACATAAAATTATTTAAAATATGATAAAAAAAAAGTTGGAGATAAGAAATTACGAAAATATGCTCAATCTATCCAACTTTAATCAAAATAAACAATAAAAACTAAATAAAATACTAACTAAAATCAAGACAAATTCGTGTTAATCAACCCGAAAGGGGTAACCACGGAGTACTCGGTTCGACTGAACTATCCTTTATTCAACAACGGAGCTGAGTATGAAGCATTGTTGAGGGGAGTCCAGATGGCAAAAGAGCTGGGAGCGGAATGGACACGAGCAAATGTAGATTCGCAGCTTGTATGTAAACAAGTTGGAGGATAATTCGAAACAAGAGAAGTGCAAATGCAAAAACACTTGGCCCGATTTGATGAGCTGGCCAATACTTTGGATGCTTTGAATTTTCAACAAATTCCCAGAAAAAGAGAACAGCCGAGCTAACTACCTTGCTAAAGTAGCCAACTCAGCTGTGGATTGTCAAGAAAGGGTGATCATTCTACTGATTGCCCACCGCGAATATGGGGAGAAAGAAGTCAACGCAGTGGAAGAGGGCGAGAAGGATTGGCTCTCTCCTCTTAAAGCATACTTGGAGAAAGGAGAATTACTAGGGGATAGAAGAGAGGCGAACAAACTACGAATCAGGTCGGCTAGATTTTGTACAATAAAAGGAGAGCTATTCCGAAGAGGTTTTGGACAACCTCTCCTGAGGTGTGTAAGCACGAAAGAAGGGGCCCATGTGCTCAGGGAAGTTCATGAAGGATGTTGTGGTAATCACATGGGGGCTAGAGTCTTATCTGGAAAAATAATGCGAGAAGGCTATTGCTTGCCTAGAATTAGGAAAGATGCGGAGAATTTTGTGAAAACATGCGAAAAATGTCAGAAACACTCTCCACTTATGCACCGACCTGCAGAGGAGGTAATGACAATGAGCTCCCTCTGTCCTTTCGCCAAGTGGGGGATAGACCTGGTAGGACCTTTCCCCATAGCTCCAGCCTAGAAGAAGTTCTTGATAGTAGCTATTATTATTTCAGCAAGTGGGTGGAGGCGGAGGCCTTGGTGAAAATCACGGAGGATGCAGTAATGGGTTTTCTATGGAAAAATATAATATGCCGATTTGGCATTCCTAGGATCCAGGTCTCTGATAATGGCACACAGTTTATGGGAGCCAAGATCAAGGCTTGGTGCGTCAAGATTAAGATAGATTAGCACTTCACGTCTGTCTATCATCCTCAAGCAAATGGTCGAGTCGAGTTGACCAATTAAATTTTGGTGAAAGGGATCAAGGTACGCCTAGAGAGGTCGGGTGGCAAATGGGTGAAAGAGCTCAGTTCGATCCTTTGGTTATATCGCACTAAACCTAAGGAAAGCACCGGGGAAACCCCCTTCAGCTTGGTATATGGCATGAATGTTATTATTCCTGCGGAGGTTAGCCTGGAAACCTATCGAATACAGAGCTTTGACATAGAACATAACAACTTATTAGTGCAGGATGCGCTGGATTTGATCGAGGAAAAAAGAGATCGGGCCGCAATTAGGATGGAACACACGAGGGGACGGGTTCGAGCAACATATAATAGGACAGTCCTGAAGAGATATTTTCATGTGGGCGATCTGGTCTTGCGCAGGGCTGACGTGGGAAAAACTAAAGGAAAGATGGACGCCACGTGTCAAGGGCCGTTCAGAGTCACAAAAGTTTTGGTGGGTGGCGCCTATGAATTGGAGCAAATGGATGGGGTTGGGATACCCCGAGCATGGAATATATCGAATTTATGAAAACACTATGTATAAGGGTATTTTGAAAGGCTTATTTATAAAATTAATTTGATTTTATTCGCATTCCTATTCCAAGCTGATTGTCAGAAAAGGCAGGATTGGCTAAGGGCGGATGCCCCAATTTTCCTGAACTGATTGTCAGAAAAGGCAGGATTGGCTAAGGGCGGAGGCCCCAAATTTCTTGACCTGATTGTCAGAAAAGCCAGGATTGGCTAAAGGCGAATGCCCCAACTTTCCTGACCTGATTGTCAGCAAATCCAGGATTAGCTAAGGGCGGATGCCCTAGTTTTCCTGATCTACTTATCAGTGCGACTCAAACCGGCCAAAAGCCTACCATACGGAACTAAGTCTAACTACCAGCAAAAAAAATTTTCCCGAAAGAAAAGATCATTCATTACAAATCCAAGGCCGAAATTACATAAAAAAGAAGATACTTACACCACTCTACAGTGGAACGTGGCTGAGTTTAATTAGAAATACAAGATACTGTGAAGAAGAATACTCATGAAAAGGGATAGAAATCTGCAAGATTACATCAAGAAAAAATTCAAAAATCATCCATGGAAGGAGGAAGCCCTCTTGTCGGAGGCCAGAACCCGGCGAACACGCCACAGCTCGCGCTCAATTTCATGGAGGCGCTGGCGATACCTATCGGCCCACCCGAAAACAGCATGAGCCTTGCTGGCGGAAATGGTTAGTCGACTTACCAACTCAACCAGGTCAGCCTTCTCCTTCTCCAGTTGCCGGTTGAGTTGACAATTGAGTTGACGAAGCTCAGCCCACTCACATTTGTAGTGGCGTTTCTTATGCCTCTTCCTTTCCAGAAGTCGACACATTTGGGGAATTTTATCCCGGAGAACTAAGAGTTTGTCAGAAAGTTTGAAGTTTTCAACGAAAAGAGAGAGATTTTTTCTCTATACAATATCAATCTCCTCAAGCAAGGACGAGGAAGCCATAATAAGAGATAAATGCACAAGAAAAGAGCACGTATATAAAGGACAAAAGCACATGCATTTCATAACGGGATAGTACTAGGGTTTCCTTAAACCATGAAACCCTAAAATATTACAAAACGACAAAGATTGTTTTAAGTTACAAGATAAATAAAAATCAGAACAAGCAAGAGAAGAGTTGCCTAGACCAGCCGAATTTGCCATATCGCCATATCCACCATCTAGATCTTTGGAAATTTTCTCCACAGCATAATCCTCGGACAAATCGCTGGGTGACACCCCACCGGGCAGCTCACCCAGACCAGCGAAGGTCGGGGAGGGAGTACAGGTAAGCAAGGCCAAGGTTATGACCTGATCTGGGTGAGAAGAGGACTCGAGAGCAGGAGACCGGAGGAGCTGGAGGATATGCTCAGCAAACTCATGAGTTTCGAGCTGACGAAGGTGATCTCCCTCAGCTGAATAGGAGAAGATTGTGGACTCAGGATTCCACTGGATAGGCCTGCTCCTGTCATAAGGAGTAGAAGGGTTTTCTTTGAGCCACTTCTCACAAGCATCCAGGCCTAGGTTGTAGTACACCAAGGCTTCGGGAACCAGCAGCTGGTAGAGCTCCATGGACTCAAGAAAGGCTCGCTGGGTCGCCTCCCTGGTGTTTTAGATGAGCCAAAGCCCATCCACTGAGTTCAATTCCATTCTCCCCTCTTCTCGGCCCTTTGTTAAGGCCTCCTCCACTCGACTCGCGGCCTCAGCTCATGCCTCCTCCTCTTTCTCTTTGGTTGCCAATGCTTTTGCCCGAGCTTTCTCTTCTCCTTCCCTTGCTGCCTGCAGCTCAAACTGGGCCTTCTTCAATTCGGACCCTCTTTCCTTGCACAGAGACATCACTTTCTTATGCCTCTCCTGTAGGTGACTGTGCTCCTTTTGTAGATCAGCATTCATGAGAGAGCCCGGAGCACGTGCCACCAAGATAGACCTCTTTGTTGCGTCCTGATTCAAAGAATTACCCCCTTTTCGCAATTCATAAATACAAAGGCAAAGCAAGCACAGGAAAAGGAGAGATGTAGTTAACCTGGATTTATCCTGGCACAACGATTCGATCAGCTCAAGATCACTCCACTTCTCCAAGGTCTTCCGATCCGACGCTGGACATTGTCCCTAGATGAATTGGATGGCCACATCCCCGGGGCAGTTGAAAACGAAGTTATTGGAGAACCAGATGGCGTTGGTATTGACCACCTTAACTTTCGGTGATGCCACACCCTTGCCAGATCTGGAATGTTTACGAGACTGACGTTCCCTTTCCTCCTCGGATTCAGAATGCACGGTCAAATCCACCTCTGGTATGGTGGATGTTTCACGCTGCTCAGGACGGGCTGGCTGAGGAGTCCTTGAGGATCCGACAGCTTTTCCTCCCTGAGACTTCTTCTTGGGTACCGCTGCGGCTTGTTGAGACTCTAGCAATTTGCGCATCATGTTTTCTGCAAAAGAAAATTGCAGACCAAGGGGTCAGAGGTCAGGTCTACATAACAAATAAAAGGGAAGAGCAAAATAAACGCCTTCTTAGCATATACTCATCTCGGGAGTTAAAGGGCCCGTTTCTTCTCTGGAATTAAAGAAATCCCGGGCTGAGGGAACGAGGAGCTTGGTCAAGTTAAAAATGTTTTGGTTCAGGGCATTGATGATTTTCTTCAACCGGGGGACCTGTCTCCCACGGACAATAAAGCTTGGGTAGGAAGCTGATCAAGTGATTTCGCGGGAAAACCCCAATCGCCAGAGCAGTGCACGAAAATGAATTTTTTTCCTCCAAGCCTTGTTAGAGGAGGGGCCGCCGGTCAAAAAATGCAAACTAGGGCGGGCGCACAGGTAAAAGTAGCCAGAAGGGGCGCTTTTAGCCTAGAATAGTTAATAGAACGTCGGAGCGGTTGGGGTGAATCCGGCGTATCGCATAGCTAAGTTATAACATATAATTATCATAAAGGAATTGGGAACTAATTGATGCATGGGTATTATATACATCTTGGTTATTTCTAGTATAAAGGTGTTGACGGAAAAGCGTAATCCCGCCTGAAACTAATCTACAAAAAAAGTCAGGTGATCGGCGCGGGGTGAGTAGGCCCTTTCACCCATACCGGGAGTAACCAACGAGAATATTTGTG
The DNA here is from genome assembly GCA_014905375.1 of Phtheirospermum japonicum. Taxonomy (NCBI): domain Eukaryota; kingdom Viridiplantae; phylum Streptophyta; class Magnoliopsida; order Lamiales; family Orobanchaceae; genus Phtheirospermum; species Phtheirospermum japonicum. The sequence goes on along the minus strand of BMAC01000291.1, from coordinate 1,010,195 downwards.
GGATATAAAATTTTGACCTCAGTCCTCCACCATCCTGTCACTAAGAATGGAAACGATGTTGTCTGGATGACCGGGGATAAGCGGAGCCCATTCGGCGGAGGTATTCAGAGAAGAAGAAAACGTCGCTAGGGAGGAAGGGGTGGAACTGAGGTCAAGAGAAGAGGAAGAAGACGCCGAAGCAGACATAATTTGAGGGAAGATAGGGATTTGAGAAGTACCTGGTTTTTTTGAAGATGATCGGAAAACGCTTAAGGAGGGGGAAGTTGCGAGAGAGAGAATTGTTGAACTAATGATTAAAAAAGTAAAAGTGGGAAATAAACCGGGAAAGTCGAATGAAAAGGATGAATTGTTGAACTAATGATTAAAAAAGGAATTTGAGGGGACACGCATTTAATGCACGCCAGATAGTGCAGTACCCGAAAAGGCAGGTTGGGATTCTCACTCGTCAAAAAGTAAGGAAAGGACGCTACAGATCATCCTTAAAAGATATTACTTTATTCAAAAAGGCGGATTTGGCGGGATCCGTGCCTAGTAAGGAGCATAACATGAAACAATGACTTAATATAAAATATTCGAATGCGCATGAATTCATAGCAGGAAATGAAGAACAACACTTCCAACATGCTGTCATTTGAAAAATGCAAGTCTTCGTTTGGATTAACCAAAAAACAAAACAGAAGGGGCAAAAAAAGCTTAAAGATTATTTTCATCAAGTTTTTCCAAAAAACAAGTAACTCATGGTTATCTGCATGGTAAAACTGAAATAACCCAGTCGACCCCCTGAAGGTCACCAAACATGCATTGGGCAAAAACATAAGTCGCAGGTGTGATACCTTGAATTCGTCGATAGCGTCTTGGGCAAACGAGATATCAGTATCCTTCTCCCTACAAGACATAACAAATAATAAAACTTCAGCTCCAATTTATTATATCAATTTGTTAGTAAATTAAATTCCCATTCACCGCCTATGGAAGACACCGTGTAAAGGTACAATGTCTCAAAGATTGATATAAATTAACCTAGATCAAAACATACTAGAAGAAGGGAAGCAAACTAAACCATATATAATCAAATATTAAAGTTACCAAGTAGCTTCAGCATAAGAAAGTCCTCGCCACTTGACCAGATATTCTGGCACAACATCACCCAAACTATCTTTGATGAGTCTATCTGCTATCACTCTCTCCACCTGAGTATGCATTACCCATACCCATCAAAAAGGGTTTTATCAGGAGCATGGATTCAAAAGGTAAACACACCAAAAAACAAAGAGACGCCAGAAAACAAACTTGGTTGTTTTTCTTGATGATATCCAGGTCCATTTCCTTACTGACATCATTGACCTCAATCTAATTCAAATATGACAAAGTCAAAGATTGCAAATGTGATAAGACAACTGAACATCATAAACTAGTAGAGAAACGAAATTTCTCATGTCTTCATTGTGAGATAAGGACAATTGACAACACAGGGCAACATGAAGAAAAATATTCAAGTTCAAGAATCTATAATGCTTGATGATTTTTATTTTTATTTTTTTGGGGGAGGAGGGGGGATCATATTGGTTTCATCAAGTAGATATTATACCTTGTCATTCAAGAAATGAATTAAGCATAGTCTGAGTTTAAAGTTCCAAATATACCATTGTTCATCAAATTATATGAATTACTGTCGTCCCCAAAACCTCAAGTAACAACGGGTTGGTTAAGAAAATTTCCCTCAAGTGCAAATGCATGCTGCAAAGATTCATATAACAGGCAAAGCTCATCATATATAACAAACAAAAGGATAAAAACAACAAAGCCATTTCAGGTGAGCCATTTAGCAGAATAGTAACACCCATCAGGAAATAGTTTTGGTGGAATAGGTCCACAAACAATTAATTTTATAAAAATTAGCAACCTTTTCACCAAAATACCAAATTTCATCATCTTCTCAAAAAAATCAAAATAATATTTTGTAAGTCTATGATTAAGTGCTCAGGCTCTCAATCATAATTATGAGCAAGCCATTGGATGACAGGCTTGTGTTAACTTAGAAGCTTGTGCCCAGGCTCACATGGCCATACTAAATACATAACCTTGCAATCAACAGTCTCCAGTCACTAATCACATACAACTCTTTCATTCCATCAAAGACTCATAACCTTAAAATAGCTATAATATAACTTATAAGCCAACTATTCATACAACTTCAAGAGTAAGCAATAGCCTTCCCCATATATAACAGATATTACTTATATTCAATGTAGATCGCATCCATAATTCTGAGAAGAACACCATGCCTCGTACAATGCTTAGTAGGTATACAAGCACACAGCTGGACACACTACAAAGAGATCATGCTTACACATTCTCAAACTAAATTTCAAAGATTTGTAAAAAAAATTAATGTCAAAGATATTGGATGGAGGCGACCACGGTCACAAAGACATTGTCCTGAAATAACAAATAGTATTAGTTTTCATTTATAAGGGATAATTACAAAAACTACTCGAGGTTTAACCTAATTTTACAATAAAAATAGCTATCTGTGAATCCTTCACAATTACAAATAACCTCCTGACATTTATATTTATCATACAAAAGTTTCACCCTCAAGAGGCTAATTGTAATTTTAAAAGGTAAATGTCTTTTTTTTTTTTTTGTAAGTAGACTAAATCTCAGGGGTAATTTATATAATTAACCCTTTCTTTGAACAGTTGAAAAACAAAGAAGGTCGGATAGTTGTCCTTAGTAGTGGAAAAATTAGTATTACAACAGATTCAATTAGGGTTTTGAAAATAATTAAAGAACTGATGTTTGACTAACTAATTTTATAATAGACTCCTTAAACATCTACCAAGACAATTTGAAGTGTAATTCAATCTTATTATAATTCATCCAAGAATTGAAGCACTAGATGAATTTAATTTAATGGTCAAGAAATACACAAGGAAATAAAAAAAATTTACGAATATCGTGGACCCAAATAGGACAAAAACAAAATTCTATGAAAGCACGGAAACAAAACAACCTTAGTTTTTATTTCGCTTCAAACATCGACTTGTTGCACGCGAATCGGTTGTTTGCCAGGCAGCTTGTACCCAAACACCATGGAAAGCAGTGACACCCGGGCTCGAGAACTTTGTCGAATTTACCAAAATGCTCCTTCACGGCAACGGTTGACTGATCGACTTGAACACAACAGAGTGATTGACCCATTTTTCAGACCTACAAACAGAGTATATGATCATCAAATCTATTCAAATGTGGCGATAATCATAAAATTATATATCATATTGTTGAACAAAGGTCAGTTTGTCAATAAAATCATTAAAAAATACAAAAACAAAACAGGTGTATGTAACATTTAGCCACGAGAACAATCATAACTACACAAGAAATAACAGAATACAACAGAAACACACTACGTAAATCCCCAAAAATAGAAATTAATGTTTAATATTAGTAAGCGTCAAAATCCCCAAAATTTTCTTGTAAATTTCCCAAATTCGTAATACACAAAAGGAAAAAATGGAAAAGGAGAACGCACAAGGTGTCTTGTGTTTTATCTTCATCAAGTGTCTTAATGTACAAGGTGTCTTTCCAGCAATTTCTCGAATGCAGTTCCACTCCTTCAGCGCCATCGAAACCTTCGACGAAGACGACGTCGTCGAGTCTGTGCCATTAGAAATATCATGAGATTATCCATCGGAGGACTTCTGGCTCCGCCTCGATCCGCCGTGGCTCAGTCTCTGCAGCCGGTGCAACTCGCGCTCATTCTTCTCAATCAGATCTCGAAAACTCACGGCGGAGACTTTCTCCAAAATTGGATAACTCAAGGAGTAGTGCACCGCGGCGGCGATGTTGAGGAGGTCTTGGAATCTGCCGGATGGCGGGTAGATCTGGACTACGGTCTACTGCATTTGGTATCAAATGACAGGAGGATGGTGGTTAGATACAGATTTAGCGTCAATGGTTGTTGGGGTGGTGGCGATTATAGGTTGATAGTGGCAGGTTGTGGTGGCGATTGCAGGTTGAGGGTCGTTAGTGGTTGTTGGGAATGGTGGGGGTTGAATCGGAGGATATTGGGGGAGAATTAGAGCTTCCAGTTGATGATTACAGCTTCTGGTGGTGGTGATTGGAAGATGATGGCCGGCAGTTATTTTGAATGTAATTGTTGTGTTTTTCCTCGTATTTTTAGTTAGGGTTTAGAGTCGTGTCTAGTAATATTGGGTCGTTTCTCGTTAGGTTTTAGGACTTTTCTCGTTTATTTTCTTTTTGGCTTTAAGAGTACAATATGTGAGATGTTTGTGCTATTTTTGGATTTTTAAGCTCAAATTCTTGTTTTGTAGGTGTCTAAAAGGATTATATTCGCTCGGCGGACGATTTGGATCAGAAAATGAGAAATTCGACCCGAAAGCATCCAGGATCGACTGCAAAGCCAGGAATCGACTGCCGGATCGACTGAGAAGCCCCCAAATTAACTGCCGGACAGAGACCAACGTCTTGCAGTAGAGCAGTCGATCGACTGCTCTTCAGTCAATCGACTGAGCAGTCGATTGACACCCCCTGCAGTCGATCGACTGCAACGCTGAGGGCTGCGGGATTTTTTGTGTTTTTGACATTTTTGCCCCTACAAACTACTATATAAAGCCTACATCTTGCACCTATGAAGAGAACTCCCTTCCCAACCCTAACTTGGGTTTGGGGATCAAATTTTAATCAAGCTCTTGGATAATTTTCTCTCTTAGGTTTTAGATTCAATTTCAAGCTTTGATGTAATTTCTTTTCTAGACTTAGATTTACTTTCATGCTTGGCCTTGGGTTTGTAAGCCTAAGAAGAATCCAAATACTCCTTTGGATTGTTACTTTGATTGCAATTACATTCAAGCTTTTTTTCGTTTCTTAATTCAAGTAAGTTTCCTTTCAGTTTCATGTTTTATGCTTTATTTCCATGTTTGTTCTTCATTTCCATGCTTGTTCTTCATGTTATTCTTTTTGCCTTAGCACCTTGAATTCTTGTTATATCTTAAGAATTGGATATGGAATCTAGATGAGTGACACATCTAGATCATAGATCGAGTGTTAGATTGTCTTGATTTCAAGTTGTTCCTATGCTTTATTTGCAATTTTATTTTCATGCATAGTTTTAGGTTAAATCTTAGATCTAGGTTTTGTTGCTTGTTATTTTCCGTAAAGTTTTGAATTTTCTCGTCAATTTCCATTGATCTTTCCATTCATGCTTTCAATTTATGTTAATTTGGATTATTTAGGATTTTATGCATAGTTGTACCTTGTGCTTGCATGCTTGTACTTGGTGAAACAATGCTTGTTTTTGATTATTTACTTTATTTGCTTGCATTCTCAATTAAGGCACACGACCGAGGCATCCGACCAACATGCAATTTCAATTCCTAGTTTAGTTTAGTTACTTTAATTGCTTTATTTTCATTTTCCTTTTATTTCTTCAAGCTACAAACACATTGAATCTTCAATTGAACCGAATTCCAATAATATCAAGCCATGAACCCATTTATATATTTCAACACCACGAAAACTCTTCTAACAAAATGGCGTCGTTGTCGGGGATTTCTAAAACCACGAAAAATTACATTCGCTCGTTGGATGTCTCAGTTGTCGTAATACAAGCATAACTCCAAAACCACTTGTGTCATTTCCCTCCACCTTATACCATTGGAAAGCTGAGAGGAATATCTAAAACTATTGTGTTTATGACAATTCCAAATTTTGAGTCTAAGAGTGGTATAAAGCAGCTTTAAGTGGAGACAGTTCGTCGTCGCCTCGCTTGTGGCAGGTTTTAGTGCGGTGCCCATAACTCTCGGAGGAAAATTCCAAATGACACAACTTATCAATCACAAACACCAATCCTTCCCGCAAAAGCCTCCAATTCCTGATTTGTAATGACGATTCCGTTGTGCTCCAACGTGCCCAAGACTTGTGTGATGAAGATTGTTTTTGGGTCATTGAGGGCAACGATGACTTTTTAGAGGGTGAGGTGGGGGTTTATGATGATGGGATCGGAAAACTTGATGATTATCTTGAGGAGGAAGAGGTGAGCAAGCCAATTTTCATCTTTGAAAACTCAGAACAAGAGAAGGAAGAGAGGCCGGTTGACGTGCTTAAAATTCTTAAGGGGGATATTGGTTGGAGACCGGGAGTTAGCCCCCGTATGGAGATACTGAAAATCGAGAATTGGAGGTTTTTGTGGGAAGGATTGGTGTTTGTGATTGATAAGAGTGAGTGGGTGAATCCCATTCACATTGTGCCAAAGGAGGGGAAAGGAGAGTTGTTGGCCATGAAGGCTATGACGAGATGGAGGATGTTGATCGACTCTAAGAAGTTTAATGCGGCTACCAAGAGAGATAATTTCCCTCCCTCGTTTGTCGATCAAAGGTTGAAGAAGCTAGCCGGCCGTTACTCCTATCGTTTCTTTGATGAGTCATCGGGTCACTTTAAAATCACCATCCCACCCGAGGACCTAGCCGAGACGAGCTTCATTTGCCCATTTAGAACGTTTGCTTTTTGGCGGATCTTATATGAGCTGTGCAATGCACCAAGGACGTTCCAAAGAGTGGATCCTCCCGACAAGGAGGAGATCATTTTGGTGGACCCTCCCGTTATCTTTCCGCCTTGACCAAAAAGGGAGTACGTTGAGCTAATGACGTAAAACAAGCGCTTCTTGAGAGACAATCCAAGTTCTTATCGTCTATTTCTTTTATTTTGTTTCTTTTTTTACTTTCTTTCTTCTTACATCAAAAATCTAAAAAATTTTGAAAATATGAAAAACAAATAAAAAAAATATTTTGTTGGAGTTCATGTATATATTTTCTTGAGTTGTTAATTTCGTGTGACTTTCTTGTATAGTGTGTTATTTTCCGACTTCAACCTTGAGCGATTGGATAAGTGAGTAGCGTTCGTGGAGCCGGGAGATACTAGCCATGCTCGATTTTTGCTTGGATTGCTTAGATGCCTAGGTGGACCCCACCGAGTTCGACCAAAACTCGCTCTAGTAAGGAAGTTTCTATTCCCCCTCCTTTTACTTGGTTTCCATTAAAATGCGGGTAATGCATGGTTTAAGTGTGGGGTGGGTAGGTGGTTAGGGTCCCGGGTTTTGTCAAGCATGATTTGTCTTTTTAACTCGAGCCTTGGCGAAGTGACGCTTACTATTTGCGCTATTATATGGTTGAGTCGTTGTTGAGCCGCTTTTGTGTTTTTATTACATTGTTGAACAACTCCACGTACTTGGAAGTTTGAATAGTTTACTTGTCGAGTTTTTGCATGTTTATGGCCTCTTGTGTAAGGAGTAAATTTTTGTGCTTCGTCCAAACCCGCTTATATATATATAATCAACATTTACTCGTGAAAATATTGCAAAGTTCTAAAAGCTCTTTTAATTTCGCTTTCAAATTCGGTGCAAACTAGTGAGTAGCCTTGTGTGATTTATCGGCTTGCTTGCATTTTTATGGAAATTGCATTGAGGAGATTTGATTTTGCTCGTACATGATTGAATTCGAAAATGACCTCGAGGCACATATATTACCCTTATTCCGGCCATATCCAAATATACACGCTACTTAAAAATCCCAAACGAGCCCCCTTGAGCTTATATCCCATTTCTTATTGGCCGTGCTCGATTTTAGCTCTTATATCTCCGTAATTTGTGAGGTGTGAGAGTTTATTGTTAGTTGACGAGAGATGTGTGGGAAATAAATTGTGGGTTTCGGGTTTTGAGTTGCTTATACAGAACCAAAGAAAAAAAAAGAATAATAATAATAATAATAATAATAATAATAATAATAATAATAATAATAATAATAATAATAATAATAATAATAATAATAATAATAATAATCCAACACAAATCACGAAAAGTGATAAAGCGTGCGTTCAAGTGTAAAGCCTAATGTTCAAAAAGGCTAAGTTTAGTGAAAAGAAGCAAATTCAAAAAGCTTCTAAGTGTTGTGAAAATAAAATCGGAAAAGTGTGTGAATAAACAAAAGGATTTCGAATGAGTTTGGTGAGTTGGGAAAGGTGAAGCGATCATAAGCTTCGGGTTTTAGAAGTTAGAATTTTGTGTGTTATTGATCACATTTGATCGTGAGTTAGCCACTATATCCAAATATTACATACCTTAACGAAGAGCCAACATTACAACTCATAATAAAGACCTCTTTCAATTCTTCTTTGGTCATGTACTACGAGCAATTTTGAGCGTCCGATTTGTGAAATCTTGACGAGGTGCATGTATTGACCGACTTGAGCGTATACACTTCCCATATCAAACACTTGAGCGACTTGAGTTAACACCCTCAAAACTCCATTTGTGAGGAAGTCGTCGATTTGGTTTACATTTGAGAAGGAGTAATACGAGCAATGCTTGATGATAACGAGTTTATGTGGATACTTTAATCATATAAATAAGGATAAGCGCAAGGATTTTTCTTTTTGCACAATGCTCATTGCATGTACACTCTCGATTATTTTCGTTGTTCGAGGACGAACAAACCGATAAGTGTGGCATTGTTATTTTGCATGTAATTTTTGTGTTTTTCCTCGTGTTTTTAGTTAGGGTTTAGCATCGTGTCTATTAGTTTTGAGTCGTTTCTCGTTAGGTTTTAGGACTTTTCTCATTTATTTTCTTATTTTGTAGGTGGCGAAAAGGATTATATTCGCTCGGCGGATAATTTGGATCGAAAAACAAGAAATTCGACCCGAAAGCATCTAGGATCGACTGCAAAGCCAGGAATCGACTGTCGGATCGACTGAGAAGCCCCCAAATCGACTGTCGGACAGAGACCAATGTCTTGCAGCAGAGCAGTCGATCGACTGCCCTTCAGTCGATCAACTGAGCAGTCGATCGACACCCCCTGCAGTCGATCGACTGCAACGCTGAGGGCTGCGGGGTTTTTGGTGTTTTTGACATTTTTGCCCCTACAAAAAACTATATAAAACCTACATCTTGCACCTATGAAGAGAACTCCCTTCCCAACCCTAACTTGGGTTTGGGGATCAAATTTTAATCAAGCTCTTGGATAATTTTCTCTCTTAGGTTTTAGATTCAATTTCAAGCTTTGATGTAATTTCTTTTCTAGATTTAGATTTACTTTCATGCTTGGCCTTGGGTTTGTAAGCCTAAGAAGAATCCAAATACTCCTTTGGATTGTTACTTTGATTGCAATTACATTCAAGCTTTGTTTCATTTCTTAACTCAAGTAAGTTTCCTTTCAATTTCATGTTTTATGCTTTCATTTCCATGCTTGTTCTTCATGTTATGCTTTTTGCCTTAGCACCTTGAATTCTTGTTAGATCTTAAGAATTTGATATGGAATCTAGATGAGTGACACATCTAGATCATAGATCGAGTCTTAGATCGTCTTGATTTCAAGTTTTTCCTATGCTTTACTTGCAATTTTATTTTCATGCATAGTTTTAGGTTAAATCTTAGATCTAGGTTTTGTTGCTTGTTATTTTCCTTAAAGTTTTGAACTTCCTCGTCAATTTCCATTGATCTTTCCATTCATACTTTAAATTTATGTTAATTTGGATTATTTAGGATTTTATGCATAGTTGGACCTTGTGCTTGCATGCTTGTACTTGGTGAAACAATGCTTGTTTTTGATTATTTCCTTTATTTGCTTGCATTCTCAATTAAGGCACACGACCGAGGCATCCGACCAACATGCAATTTCAATTCCTAGTTTATTTTAGTTACTTTAATTGCTTTATTTTCATTTTCCTTTTATTTCTTCAAGCTACAAACACATTGAATCTTCAATTGAATCGAATTCCAATAATATCAAGCCATGAACCCGTTGATATATTTTAACACCACGAGAACTCTTCTAATAGCGGTTGTTGGGAATGGTGCGAGGGTTTCTATTGGAGGAGCGGAGGAGATGAAATCGATTTTGTTATATTAATTAATTAAAGGTAAATTTTAATCTCGAACATCCTTGAGAGAGGCGTTCTAAATAATATGACATACTAGAACGCCTTCTTCAAAATAGGTTCTAAATAATACGATATACCGGAACGCCTTTTTTTAAGACGTTCTAGATATCGAATATACTAAAACATCTTTTTTAAAGATGTTCTAGATATCGAATATACCATAACGTCTTTTTTAAAGGCGTTCTAGATATCGAACATACCAGAACGTCTTTTTTAAAGACGTTCTAGATAACAAATATACCATAATGCCTTTAAAAAAGACGTTCTATTATGTGGTAATTTTATTACGGTAATGCCACCGCCTGACATTTTAGAACGTAGCCTCTTGAGGCGTTCTAGAATGTCTGTTCTAGAATGCATTTTTTGTACTAGTGTTTGCCCAGCTTGCTCCAAATCTCCAAACTCTCACTCAAAATTCACACTATGGTGTTTCTCCAGCTTCCAAGATGTTTCTGGACTATTTTCCAGCTTCCTACTAATACCCCAAAATCAAATTTCAGCCTTAAGGTAGAAATTAAGGCAATTTGTAACATTTCTGGAGTATTCACGACCACTACATGGGCCGTGACATGTACATGGGAAAACAACGCTCTAGTTTGAGTTGTGTTATAGTCGCTACAACTGGTCACGACACATACACTGAAAATAACCATTTGTAGCAATCAACATAATGGTCGCTACGATTGACCATGACCGTTGACATAATTGCATATTTTTAAAATTTCAGTGGGCCGACTCCGATCGTAGGCCCAATGTACACCTAGCTTCAGTTTCTCAATACCAAATAGTTGGATCTTCACTCTATCGTGCTTCTTTAAGTCCAAATCAACAAAAGTGTCTAATATTGGTGAAAATCTTATAAAATGAGCAAACACGTAACAATTTCTAAATAATATAAAACAAAGTCAAAAAAATTATTAATACACAATCAATAGTCAAGTCTTGGTGAAATAAGCTCCACTATTCATGTAAAAACCATGTTTGTCAACTCCTCTAAACTTAAACATTGGTAGTCCCGACCAATGCATCTAATCCAATACCCCTCTAAGGAAATCATAAATCAAAGATACAATTATAAGAAAATTATGAAACTTTCAACAAAAATAGAGTATCCTAGCATCCGAGCCTCATGAATCCTCCATTATCTAAGCGAACTTCACCCAATTCTTAAATGAAGTTTTTCACGATCCTCACAGTAAATGTAATTTCACTCATCAATCATATATAAGGTTGTGTACATGCTCAAATTAATTCAAAAATATGCTTACCCTATAAGCCTTCCCTTTCATTAGATCTCCACCATGCACATGCAATTTGTGAATCAAAAAGGTCTTTCTAAGGTTTTTAATGTAGGATCTTTGGTAAGTTATGAAAGATTTATCTAAGAATGATTGTAATACAAACTAACGTGCAAAAATACCATAATTATCACTAACCATTATAACACTTGAATCATTAGACATGCTTAACCTCATCCTAAAAATCCAAAATGTAAAACAGAACCTTTATAAGCTCAACAACCAACCTTATCGTCAAAGTGTCTCCTTTTCTTAATGGGGAGTTACGACCGCTTAACTGAGAATAACCCCTCTTGAACGGGCTAGGTCATGACCATGACCTTTTGTTTTTAATCCATAAAAATACTGAATCGAACTTTTGCGCGTTTAAAATTAATGAAAAGCTCGTCCGCAAGAGAACGGAGCTGTTGTATGCGATAAGTTGATCCGAGTCAAATCACGAGGAATTGCAATCGGCGTCGATTAATGTTTGTTCACAATTTTTATAATTAAACACACGATCCATTTCTTTGTTGAAAGGGTTCTGCAACTACGAATTTAAAAATGAGCATGCAATTATTAAAAGCCTAATTAACTAATTAAACCTAATTAGAAACATGAAAATTCAGATAATTAAAAACGAGAAGCATCAATATCAACTAGCAAGTCGAAAGCATTTGAATTACTAAAATAACATAGTCGAACTAACATACTAATAGTGAAACGTACAACTTAAGAAAACTAAATCCAAAGCAAAATTACAGAAAGCGGGAAATTACTACTTATAGTTCATGAAAATCTGCAGCAAATGATCGAACTTCAGCGTCAAACGATGACAAGTAACGATGGTGAACGTAGAAACGAGCCTCCGTTGCAATCTTCGAACGAAATCTTCAAATATGATGGAAAAGGGAAAGGGGAATATATTTCTAAGTGTTCTGGACCTTGCCCCCTCGAAGTCTACCTTGCAAATGGAAAATTCCGCCGATTTTTATAGATTTCTTCAAAAATAACCGCTCAACCGCCGGAGCATCGACGGTGCGTCAGTCGATGCTAGCCAGGTGCATGCGCGACCAGGTAGAGCGTCGACTAACGGGCCTCGGATCGACGCTTCCGAACCTTTGCATCGACGGTGCGTCAGTCGACATGAGCCAGGCTGCACGCGTCGACAGGCGGTGCGTCGACTGACGGGCCTAGGATCGATGCTTCAGAACCTTTGCGTCGACGGTGCGTCGACTGATGGGCCTAGGATCGACGCTTCAGATTCTTTGCGTCGACGGTGCATCGATGGTGCGTCATTCGACGCGGGTGTAGCGTCGACAGTGCGTCGACGGTGCGTCAGTCGACGCACCTGCATGGCTTCGGCTCGTCGCTCATCCCGTTTTCCTTGTTTTGAGCTGAGATATTAACATTGAACAAATTTAGATTATTTCATACAAAACAAAGTAAAAACACATTAAACACCATAAGAAACGAAAAACATAAAAAAGGAAGAAAAATGATATAAAAGATAAACTTAAAACACATAAAAGCACACAACATACGATGCAAAAACACACGAAAATCACATACAAATATGTACAAATCAACTCCCCCACACTTAGCTTTTTGCTTGTCCTCAAGCAAAATCTAATCTAGACGTAGACAAGGAAAAGCTAATTACCCGATGACTTAATGACTAATGCATCCATATGATTCAAGAAGTTAATGCATTAGATCGACTAGAAACTCAACTAAAAGGACGACACGATAACGTTGAGATAAGAGATTTAGACTAGCTTCCGAACACCTAAAAGTAACGAGTTGACCTCCATGTACGTCACCCATCCATGCCTCGGCCAAAGTCTATCCCTGCTCAAACCGCCAAGTCGTCACCCGACTAGCCCAGTTATCAAAAACACCTCTTTAACAATATAATCTAAGAAATAAAAAAATAAAAATAAGAACTCAACTTGTACAAGGTTTTCTCTTCTTGTACTTATTCTTTTTTTTTTTTTTTTTCTTTTCTTTTC
>BMAC01000291.1:963843-990280 GCA_014905375.1 Phtheirospermum japonicum | reverse complement strand
AACGAGCCTCCGTTGCAATCTTCGAACGAAATCTTCAAATATGATGGAAAAGGGAAAGGGGAATATATTTCTAAGTGTTCTGGACCTTGCCCCCTCGAAGTCTACCTTGCAAATGGAAAATTCCACCGGTTTTTATAGATTTCTTCAAAAATAACCGCTCAACCGCCGGAGCATCGACGGTGCGTCGATGGTGCGTCAGTCGACGCGAGCCAGGTGCATGCGTCGACTGACGGGCCTCGGATCGACGCTTCAGAACCTTTTACGTCGATGGTGCGTCAGTCGACGCGAGCCAGGCTGCACGCGTCGACAGGCGGTGCATCGACTGACGGGCCTAGGATCGATGCTTCAGAACCTTTGCGTCGACGGTGCGTCGACTGATGGGCCTAGGATCTACGCTTCAGAACCTTTGGGTCGACGGTGCGTCAATCGACGCGGGCGTAGCGTCGACAGTGCGTCAGTCGACGCACCTGCATGGCTTCGACTCGTCGCTCGTCCCGTTTTCCTCATTTTGAGCTGAGATATTAACATTGAACAAAGTTAGATTATTTCATACAAAACAAAGTAAAAACACATTAAACACCATAAGAAATGAAAAACATAAAAAAGGAAGAAAAACGATAAAAAGATAAACTTAAAACACATAAAAGCACACAACATACGATGCAATAACACACGAAAATCGCATACAAATATGTACAAATCAAATACAATAATAAATACCTGCACCATTTTCACTCTTTTCAACCAACACAAAGTCTACCCTCATCTATATAAGATTATCATAAGCACTTTTTCCTAGAACATAAAATAAACTTGATCTCTCTATATTATGTGGCAAACAAACAATGGGATAATAGGCTCAAATGTTCTAACTAGGGAAATATTTTATTTATAGTTGGATAAATGGGTGTCAAGAATTGCCAAAGATCATTTTCAAAAATCACATGCATTTATGCCTCGACCAAGACCAAGGCAAGTTCTAGCATTTCACATATTCATGTAGATTCTCTCAAGATATAATTTATTTCTTATTGTTATGAACTCATGATAAACATAGTTTTCATGCATATTTAAGGACATATTTGATTAAGTTTCAACTATTGTCTGTGCATTTTTAATGTCTTTTAGACTAATTATATATTATTTAGATGTTATTACATGTTTGGTTATTTTTGTGAGTTTTGTAGGATTTTTGAAGTTATTTCGGATGGATTGGGCTTGAAGAAGCACAAATGGACATTGGATGAAGTATTGGACAAAAGATAAGGAAGATAAGAGTCCATTGGGCCAAGAATGGAGCAGGCCCACATAGTCAATGAGTCAATAATCCCCAACAACCAAGTTGTGACCCCATTCGTGGTCGCGACCTGTTTTGCATGTAATTGTGGTATTTTCCTTGTAAAATAAAAGTCAGAAAAATGTGTGAAGGTTTCGAATGAAAATTTGGTAATTTAGGAAGGGTGAAGGGATCATAAGCTTCATGTTCTACAAGATAAGGTTTCGTGTGTTATTGATCACGTTTGATCGTGTGTTAGCCACTATGTCCATATATTTCATACCTTACCAAAGAGCCAACATTACACCCCAAAATAAAGACCTTTTTAGATTCCTGCTTGGTCATGTACAATGGGTGATTTTAAGTCTCCAATTTGGGAGATCTTGATAAGGTGCATTTTCCGACTTGAGCGTATACACGTCCCTTATAAAACACACTTGAGTGAATTGAGCGAACACCCTCAAAAAGTCCATTTATGAGAAAGTCATCGATTTGGTTTTCATTTGAAAAGGGGTAATACAAGCAATACTTGGCGATAACGAGTTTATGTTGATACTTTTATCATTCTAATAAGGATAAGCACAAGGATTTTCATTTTGCATAATGTTCATTGCATGTACATTCTCGATTCTTTTCGTTGTTCGAGGACGAACAAAATGATAAGTGTGGGGTGGTTGTTTTGCATGTAATTGTGGTATTTTTTTCGTTTTTTTACTTAGGGTTTAGTGTCATTCGTAGTGATTTTAAGTCAAGATTTGTTAGGTTATTAGGTTGTTTTCTCGTTTTGTTATTTTTCGTGTTTCTTTTTGATTTTATACTTAATATGAATAAATGGGTTCAATTAATTTGTATATGGGTGTGATATTTGCTAGATTTTAACAAGAAAGCAAAAAGAATGTTAGATTGGACCTTGACGCAAGCCAAGGCCCGCCCGTGCGCAGCTGTCGTGCAGCTGCCGAGCGCTGCCGATGCGTCCCGTGTGCAGCTGCCGAGACGCTTTCGCGCAGCTGCCGAGATGCCCGCACGCAGCGCCCAGCGCCTGCCCACGCCTACCAATTAGTTCCGCGTGCCAAGCCTGGCCAGTCGATCGATCGCCGACCAATTGACCGACTAAACAACAGAGATTTGTCGCCTACCCTGTCAAGAGCTGCCGACTAATCGATCGACTGAACAACAAAGAGCTCCCACCCATCCTTGCCAAGAGATTCCAGGCGGCACCCGCAAGTGCCTAACGAGCCCTACCGACAGTTGCCGCCCAGAACCACCTAGCGCCGAGCCATCTCGCCCAACACCTGAGCCAAATCGAGCCAAAAGGCTAGCCAAGGGGTCTAGCAAGGCCATATCGGGTCAAACTTGGTCAAACATGGGAAATCCAAGCTCTCAAGGTATAATTGACCCATTTACCCCTAATTTAACCTAGTATAAATAGATAGACTTCTCTCATTAAAAATAAGAAAGACACTCTCCTCCCAACTATTGCATGGGTTAGGGATTTTTTTTTTCTCTATAGATCTTAAATTTAATTTCAAGCTTTTCCTTGGGTTTGTAAGCTCAAGAAGAATTCAAGTCATCACATGGATTTTATTTGCTTTATAATATCATTAAAGTTTTTGTATTCTCTTTCTTAATTCACGTAAGTTTTTCATTATTTTCTTCCTTGTTCTTTAATTTCAAGCTTGTTCTTCAATTTATGCATTTTGCCTTAGCTCTTAGATTTGTTGTTATATTTGTGATTTGGTTTATGAAATCTAGGTGAGTGACACACCTTGATCATAGATCGGGTCCTTGATCGTTTTTATTTTAAGCATTTCATATGATTTACTTTGGATTTTATTTTCATGCATAGTTTTATGTTGAATCCTACATCTACTCTTTGTTTCTTGTTATTTTTCGAAAAGATTTAAACTTTCAAGTCAACTTTTATTGCTCTTTCCATTTATTTGCATTATCTAAGTTTTTCTGATCATGCATACATAGTTGTACCTTAGGTTGTTTTAGTTGTACTTTGTTGTTTCATTGCTTTTTATTGCTTATTTTCAATATTGCTTGCAATTTGAATACGGCATACGCACGAAGCATACGAAGTACTTGCATTCACTTTCATTTTACTTCCTTTACTTACTTTATTTTCGTTTATTTTCATTTTCTCTTAATTCCAACAAGCTAAAAACCCATTGGTCTCTATAATCAATCAAATTCTGATAATACCAAGCCATGAACCCCTTATATTTTCTTCACCACTAAAAATTCTACAAAACAAAATGGCACCATTGCGACTCGGCTTGGTTAAGATTTTCGATTTGCTTGTAGTTTATTTGTGTTTCTAGCTTTCTTTTGTATTTGACATTTTTCTTGAGTGTATGCAAGTCATTTCACACATGAGCCTACCCCAAGGTACCGCATACATTTCCACTCCTTACGGCGATGGAGATTACATTCCTAACATCCGAGGGCATGGTGCAAATCATGTTGGGAATGGGATGAATAGTTTCAGTTTTGGCAACGTGGGAGGGCATGGTGCAAACCATGTTGGGTATAATGGCTTCATGGGCATGAATGGTCCATATGGTGGTTATGATGTTCCCAATCATTGTCCGAATATGTCTAATGGTGGCTTTGTAAGTCCGAATGGGAATGTGGGTGGCCAATATCAAAATCCCGGCCCATATGAAGGTCCTCATACTTACAATTTCAATCATGCCCCGATTGGTGTGAACAATAGTGCTCAAAATCCCGATCTGTATGTGTTGTTTGGAGGTGTGAGCCCCAATGCCCAAAATACCCCCCCCCGCCCCCCTCTTCACTATGAGAGAGGTTAACAAAGCCTTTGTGGGGGAGACTATTTCATCTTGCGTATCCCTTCCTCCCGAGCAAAAATCTTCCGGAGCGATATATTCTAATGCTAATGAAGTGAGTGGAGCTTCTTCCTCTAGGGCGCTTGAATTGGAAAAGGAAATAGCGGCTATGGAGGCTCGACGTGCTAAGTTATCTAGCCCAAACCCGGATCCTCTGTGTGCATCGTGTGGATGTTTGGTCACGATACCACGTCTTGTCCTTCAAATCCCTCGTTCAATATGCCGACGCCTCATTCGGAGGAAGTGTATGGGGGTCATGAGTATCAAGTGGGACCCAGTTGTGCTAGACCATCTTTTGCTCACCCGCCGACTCACAATCCTCCTTCTCATCCTAGCAACCGCATGAATCCATATTTTAGTTATGCCAATACAAATGAGGGTGTTAATCCTCATGTGGGCCCATCTTCTCAACCTATTCCGGTGAATGCTCATACTCCGCCATCCGATCTGAATCTCTTGGCCATTATGTGAAAAATGCAATCTTCTACCATTACGTCAGCCTCGGTCGATGCTACGTTCAATGCTCTTGAGGCTATGACCAATGGGTTAAATACTAACATGGGGCAACTAGCAAGCGATGTCAATATTCTAAATCAAGCTAATGAGAAAGAAAGATTTCCAAGCCAACCTTTGCATACTCATGAGGTCATGGTCCTTGGAAGTGGTGGGGTGGTTGATAACACGGTTGTCCCGCCATCCGAAGGGGAGGTGGTTTCTATTTCGGGTGTTCTTACTCTTCCCAATTCCACCTCTGTGGGTCTCACTTTGGCAAAGGAAGTTCCCGATGGCCTACACAAGTCTTAGAACCCATACAAGGCACCAACCTCTAAAGCCCTTATGCCCTATCCATCAAGTATATCTTATGAGGATTGCTTACATATGGACGTTATCCAAGAGTTGGTCGAACAAGTTTATATGGAGGAAAAGAGCAATGAGGAGGAGTTTGACCCGGGAGTTTGTGTTGAAATTTGTTGTGAGGATAATGAGACCCTTATTTGTAATGACGATTTGATTGTGCTTCAATGTGCCAAAGGTTTGTGTGAGAAGGATTGTATATGTGTTTTAGAGGGAAACGACGAAGTCTTAGAGGGGGAGGTGGAGATTATTGATGATAGGAGTGAAAATATTGAAGATTACCTTGAGGTATCGTTTAATTGTTCGAATTATCCCCCATTAAAGATGAGAGGAGGCACAAGCCCGAGCTTAAGACTCTCCCATCTCACCTCAAGTATGTCTATTTGGAGGAAGAGGAGAGCAAACCGGTTATTATCTTTGCCAATTCGGATCGAGAAGAGGAGAGGTCGATTGAAGTGCTTAAAGTTCGTAAGGGTGATATTGGTTGGAGTCTTGGAGATATTAAGGGAATTAGCCCTTCGACTTGCATGCATAAAATCATCTTGGAGAATGATGCCAAACCATCTCGAGAATTCCAAAGGCTCTTGAATCCAAATCTTAAGGAGATAGTGAAGACCGAGATATTGAAGTTGTTGGAGGAAGGCTTGATTTTTAAAATTGCCGATAGTGAGTGGGTGAGTCCCGTTCACATGGTACCAAAGAAGAGTCGAATTTCCATTATTGAGAACGAAAAAAAAGAGTTGTTGGCCATGAGGGCTACAACGGGATGGAGGATGTGTATCGATTTGAAGAAGTTAAATGCGGCCTCCAAGAAGGGTCATTTCCCTCCCCCGTTTATCGACCAAATGTTAGACAAGCTAGCCGGCCATTATTCCTATCGTTTCTTAGATGAGTTGTTGACCGCTCGTCGTTGAAGCGTCAAAGATAATATTTATAAAGTTCCTCGACTTTTCTCTACTAACTAGTAGCAGTGGCAAGCAAGGGTCGATCCCACAAAGAGTGTGGATTAATTTGTGATTTTCTTGTATTTTAATAAACTAAGAAAACGGGGGTAAAGAATATTAACTAATCTAAGAAAATTAAATAACTAAAGAAAACAATTAAAAACAAATAAATGAAATAATTAAGAAAATAAATAAGAAATAATAATAATATAACTTTCCAGTCCTAGTTCAGTTTCCACCCTCGTTCAATTCATTTAACCAATTGCAATATTAAATCCACTCATCATATGAAACTAAAAACCCTAAGTAACAATAAGCTCTGTTACTCGAATTTACCCTTACCGTTTACTCAATTAAAATAGGCTCTTTAATTGATTCTAATTATTGAATAACCTAGAATAAGCTCTCTAGATTCAACCCAACAATAGCATTAAGAACAAGGAAAATAGGTTAATCTAAGCAATAAACTCATAAGCTCGGTTTATTCAACCTATGTTGTGTTACCCCTAATGATACGAGACCATTAGTTGCTTCAGAGAAATTGAAACTACGACAATTACACGGGAAGCAGTCCTCTTTCTAGTAATTGATAACCAAATCCCTGATCTAGGTGGCCAATCCAAATCAAGAATTCAAGAAATCATGTCATGAATTTAGCAATCATGATATGTAAACAAGATAACACAAATAATCTCATATGAAGAACGAAAGAAATACGCATAAATTAATTAAAACATAATTTCACGAGGGTTTCAACATCCCTAGGACTAGATAAAACAATCACTCTCTAATGGAGTTCATAAAATAATAAAGAAGAAAAATAAATAAGAAGAACATAATTTTAGATAAGAAAGGGATAAGAGAGCTTAGATCCTGAATCTTGAGTCTTCAATCTTCAAGCTCTTGATGGATGGTTGAATTGGGTGTTTTGGACTCCTTTTGGTGTCTTGGAACCCTAGGATTAATGTTCCCCCCGAATTTGGTGTTAAAGGGAGGTATTTATAGGTTTGGATGTCTTGGAGAACAAGTTCCCTTGTAAAAATAGGATTCCAGCGCTTTCTATGTCGGTTAGAACTTTCCATAACTGTTTCCTGCACTTTCTATACCGGTTTCCTTGCAGAAATAGGACTCCCAGGGCCAGGCTAGGCGGGCGCGTCGATTAACATCAGTTCCGCGTCGACTGACGCGACAGAGAGCTCTGTAGGCAGGTACATCTAGGCAGCAGTCATCGGCACTTTCAATAACGGTTTATCCCAGCGATAACCCATCTAAAAAGTGCAGAATCGTCCTTTCTTTGCCAATTCACTCGTTTTGTCTCTCGTTTCCTTGTGCAACTCTCATGCATTCTTCAACTCAACAATTTAGCACCTAATTACTGCAAAATAAGAGAGAAATACCCAATTGGTGCTCCTCCACTCATAATAATAAATATGCGAGAAATAAATATATATAAGAATATTAAGCACATGAAAATATAGGAATTAAACCATTAAATAAAGCACAATTTCTCGCCTATCAGTTGTCGGGTCACTTTAAAACCACAATTCCACCCGAAGATCAACCCAAGATGACTTCCACTTGCCCGTTTGGAACGTTTCTTCTCAACGAATGCCATTTGGGCTATGCAATGCCCCGGAAACATTTCAAAGATTGGACCCTCTCGACAAGGAGGACATGGCTTTGATGGATCCTCCCGTTTCGACTTCACCATGACTAAGAAGGGAGTTCGTCAAGCTAACGACGTAAAACAAGCGCTCCTTGGGAGGCAACCCATGTTCTTTTCGTTTATTTCATTTATTTTACATTTCTTTATCTCTTACTTTCTTATTATACAAAAATCCAAAAACACTCAAAAATTGAAGAAAAAAAATTGTGTTGTCTTTTTGTTCTTTTTAATCCTTGGTTTTGTTTTGTTTGATTCATGTGCATATTTTATGGTGTTTTTGACTTTGTGTGATTTTATTTTATAGTGTTTTGTTTTCCAACTCTGACTTTTGCTGACTTGACAAGTTAGTAGCGTTCATGGAGCCGGGAGAAACAAGTCATGCTCGGTTTTTGCTTGGATTGCTTGGATGCTTAAGTGGACCCCATCAATCTTGACCCAAACTCACTCAGTTAAGGAAGCTTCTATCTCACCCTCTTCTTACTTGATTTTTATTAAAATGCAATGAGGGCATTGCACGGTTTAAGTGTGGGGTGGGTAGGTGGTTAGGGTCCGGGTGTCACAAAGCATGATTTGTCTTTCTTAACTCGAGTCTTGGCGAAGTGACGCTTACTAATTTCGTATTTATATGGTTGAGTTGTTTTTGTGTCTTGTGAGAGTTTATTACATTGTTGAGCAATCACCATATGTTTGGAAGTTTGAATAGTTTACTTGTCGGGTTTTTGCAAGTATATGCCTTCTTGTGTAAGGAGTTGAATTTTTGTGCTTCGTCAAAAACCCACCTATATATATATATATATATATATATATATATATATATATATATATATATATATATATATATATATATATATATATATATAATCAAAATTTACTCGTGAAAAGATTGCAAAGCTCTAAAAGCTCTTTTAATTTTGTCTCCAAAACCCAGTGCAAACTAGTAAGTAGTCTTGTGTGAATTATTGGTATTGCTTGCATTCTTATGGAAATTGCATTCGGGTGGCTTGATTTTGCTCGTACATGATTTAATTTGGAAATGATCTCAAGGCACATATATCACCCTTATCCCGACCATATCCAAATATATAAGCTACTTAAATATCCCAAATGAGCCCCCTTGAGCCTATGCCTCATTTTTTGTTAGCTGAGCTCGATTTTTAGCTCTTATATCTTCATATTGTGAGATGAGAGTGTATGTTTTTAGTTGACTAGAAATGTGAGGAAAATCAATTGTGGGTTATGGGTTTTGAGTTTCTTATATAATATAAAAAAAGAAGAAGAAAACTCCAACACAAATCATGAAAAGTGATAAAGCGTGCGTTTAAGCGAAAAGCCTAATGTTCAAAAAGGCTAAATTTTGTAAAAAAATAGCAAATTCAAAAGCTTCTAAGTGTTGTGAAATAAAAGTCAGAAAAATGTATGAAGGTATGAAAGGGTTTCGAATGAAAGTTTGGTAATTTGGGAAGGGTGAAGTGATGATAAGCTTCGGGTTCTAGAAATTAGGGTTTCGTGTGTTATTGATCACATTTGATCGTGTGTTAGCCACTATATCCATATATTCCATACCTTACCAAAGAGCCAACATTACAACCCGAAATAAAGACCTCTTTCGATTCTTGTTTGGTCATGCACAATGGGTGATTTTAAGTCTCGGATTTGTGAGATCTTTATAAGGTGCATGCATTGTCCGACTTGAGCGTATACACGTCCCTTATAAAACACACTTGAGTGAATTTAGCGAACACCCTCAAGAATTCCATTTCTGAAGAAGTCATCAATTCGGTTTTCATTTGAGAAGGGGTAATACGAGCAATGCTTGGCGATAATGAGTTTATGTTGATTCTTTTATCATTCTAATAAGGATAAGCATAAGGATTTTCCTTTTTGCATAATGTTCATTGCATGTACATTCTCGATTCTTTTTGTTGTTTGAGGACGAACAAACCGATAAGTTTGAGGTGGTTGTTTTGCATGTAATTGTGTTATTTTTCTCCTGTTTTTAATTAGGGTTTAGTGTCATTCGTAGTGATTTTGAGTCGAGTTTCGTTAGGTTATTAGGTTGTTTTCTCGTTTTGTTGTTTTTTCGTGTTTCTTTTTGATTTTATACTTAATATGGCTAAATGGGTTCAATTAATTTGTGGACAAGTGTGATTTTTCCTAGATTTTAACAAGAAAGCAAAAAGAATGTGAGATTGGACCTTGACGCTTGCCTTGACGCAAGCCAAGGCCCACCCACGCGCAGCGCCCAGCGCCTGCCGACGAGTCCCGTGCGCCATGCCTGATTAGTCGATCGATCGTCGATCAGTCGACTAACTGAACAATAGAGAGTTGTCGCCTATCCTGTCGAGAGCTGCACCAGTCGATCGACCACCGACCAGTCGATCGACTGAACAACAGAGAGCTCCCGCCCATCCCTGCCGAGAGCTGCCAGGCCATGCCTGGCCACGCAAGCAAGTGCCTGCCGAGCCCTACCGATAGTTGCCGCCTAGCACCGCCCAGGGCCGAGCCATCTCGCCCAACATCCGAGCTAACCGAGCCAAATCAAGCCAAAAGGCTAGCCAAGGGGTATAGTAAGGCCATTTTGGGTCAAAGTTGGTCAAACATGGGAAATCCAAACTCTCAAGGCATAATTGACCCATTTACCTCTAATTTAACCTAGTATAAATAGATAGACTTCTATCATTAAAAAAAAAAAGACACTCTTCTCCCAACTCTTGCATGGGTTAGGAATTTGTTTTCTCTCTCTAGATCTTAGATTTAATTTCAATCTTTTACTTGGGTTTGTAAGCTGAAGAAGAATTCAAGTCATCACTTGGATTTATTTGCTTTGTAAATTCATTCAGGTTTTTGGATTCTCTTTCTTAATTCAAGTAAGTTTTTCATTATATTCTTCCTTGTTCTTCAATTTCAAGCTTGTTCTTCAATTTGTGCATCTTGCCTTAACTCTTAGATTTGTTGTTAGATTTGTGATTTAGTTTATGAAATCTAGGTGAGTGACACACCTTGATCATAGATCAGGTCCTTGATCATTTTTATTTTAAGTATTTCATATGCTTTATTTTGGTTTTTATTTTCATGCATGGTTTTATGTTGAATCCTAGATCTACTCTTTTTTTCTTGTTACTTTTTGAAAAGATTTAAACTTTCACGTCAACTTTTATTGCTCTTTCCATTGGTGCTTTCGATTTTCATTGATTTGCATTATTTAAGTTTTTCTGATCATGCATGCATAGTTGTACCTTAGGTTGTTTTAGTTGTACTTTGTTGTTTCCTTGCTTTTTATTGCTTATTTTCATTATTGCTTGCGATTTCAATACTGTATACGCACGAGGCATACGAGATACTTGCATTTATTTTCATTTCACTTCTGTTACTTGCTTTAATTTTGTTTATTTTTGTTTTCTCTTAATTCCAACAAGCTAAAAACCCATTGATCTTTATAATCATTCGAATTCCGATAATATTAAGCCATGAACCCCTTATATTTTCATCACCACTAAAAATTCTACATACAGCTACTATAGGCCATTTTCACGAAGACCATTCACAACCCTATTTGTGTCACGAATGGTCCAAAAATCCTTACTTGTGCGTTTTAAATTATGGAGATTCATTTTCTACTTATAAAATGTGGTCTCAGTCCAATCCAAATTCATAATTCATCATTCACCACCAGAAACATTAGATTTCTATTATCCATCATAGTGAGAAATCCTGAGAGGTTTTAGAGAGTGATTTGGAGGAGAGAATTCTTAGAACATAATGATCAGGGGATCCACCATAATCTCTAATGTTATCATCTCTTTTTAGTTTTTCTTATGAAAATCATGTGTTCAATGAATTGTCTAGATTATCTTTAGATTATGTCTAACTAATTTAATAATATTTTGGGATTTGAGAACAATGAATAATTGATGTTTTAATTCTTTCAGTTGAGTACCATCTCTTTGCTAATTTTTATGTATGGTTTCATTGTTGTTTAATTGATCGATGCACTATTATACTTATATTGTTGTTATCGATTGACAGCCTTTTATAACTACTAGTTTTGATGAATCAACAATCAAAATATGAGATTTATCAATTAGGCTTTCAAATATAAAATACTCTAATCAATAAAAACGAGAGGCTTGAGATTAGTAGTGAAGTCTTATAAATCAGTTTATGGAGTTCTAAGTGTGATATTGACAATGTAACTCGAAGTTAGAATCCACTATTAAATTACATTGGAGAGAAGGGTTAAACATACTTATGACTGACTTATAGTGAATTGTATCACAACAATACTTGATTGATCGAATATTATAACATAGAGAATTCTTTGTAATCCCAAACCCCTCTCTCTATCATTGAATACCTCTATTCTTATTTTTTGCTATTGTTCTTAGTGAATTGTGATAATATTATATTAACTATTGATTTTATGTTTGTCGTTGGTAACAACACAAGACAAATCATATTTTATATTGTTTTAGATAAAACTAGTTTGTTGATAATATTACTTATCAATTTCTAAATTTTGTCCTTATGGAATATGACCATACTTGCCATGTACTACATCCACACCGTACACTTCTAGTTAGATAAAAATATATAAAATAAAATAGCGAATAAATTTTTGGTAGTGTTGTCTGGGACTAATGGATTAGAAATTGATAACAATATAATTTATAAACTAGTTTTTATTTAAACGCTCGTTACACTTTGTTTTTAATTGGAGCCTGGATTTATTCATTCAGGTTATAAAAGCAACCAAAATAGTGATGTCATCAACGATCTTCAAAACAATCTATTGAAGAAACAAAGCGTCTAGCAAAAGAAGTAAATTAAGCGTTGGTTGTGAGGAAAACTCAACAACAAAGGAAATGGCTTAACGCCCATCAAAATCGGTAGATGGTAGTTCTTGAAGGGACTTTGAACTTTAGTCCAAGCTTGTGGGGTATGCTCATATATCCTTACCAATGTTGTTTCTCAAAGAGATTGTTTTTTTGAAAGAAAAGATAGGAGAGTTTCCATCCGTGAGAATACTTTTTTAGCTGAAATCTTTGTTCTCATTTTCACTATAGTTCCTTTCTTTTTGGATGTACCAGGAAATTAGATAGTGGAGTATAATCGTTATGTGTGTGTGTGTGTAAGGAGTGAAATTTAACCGTGCATAAAGATTCTATGTGCTCAGTGTTTGGAAGTGTGATAGCAAACCATCTTGTATAATGTACCCACACTTTTCCCACCTGTGAACAAAAAATAATCGAATGATGTAGAGCAGCACCAGTATTTGGAAGTTAGGTCCACTATCCCTGAGTGCAGTTTGTTATCTAAAGGGCTTATTACGTGGATAAAATCTCCACTTGAATATAATAGAGATTATAAAGGTTAAAAAAACTTAGACTAGAGTTTTGTAAAAATTGGTTTTGTGGTATTCGTGGTTCTGATATTGTTCCAGGCTAAGAAGAGGGCGAGGTGACCATGGAAACAAATTGTATATTAGATATTGGAAGTTCGCTGGTCTTTTAATCAAGTCTTACAACTACTTCAAGCCCAAACAAGTCTCTTATATAATATATGTAATATATGTAATTAATTTAGAAATAATCCTTAATTATTGCTTGTATTTTGTTATGCTTTTAGTTAGCTTGTAATTGATTTATTAACTAGTTTGTACTAGAATTATGTCAATATTGGTTGTATATTAAGCATTGGAATATTGTGAATAAAGGCATCGGAAATATTCTTTCTTTCATGGTATCAGTTTAGGGTACAATCTTATTTTTCTTTTTCCTTACTCCGCCATGCCTTACAATTTTTTTTCTTCTCTTCATTTTCTGGTCATCTTCTTCCTCCCATTGACTACCATAATGTCAAGAAACTCTTTTTACCCATCACTCGCCGTCCTGAACATATAAAACCATATCCCCATAACCCTCGAGATGGAAAATGCCCAATATGCAATGTGGGCAGAACTTTTCGAAATTCACACAAGGTCTCATCGTGTCTTCAGCCATACTGGCGAAAACGAGCAAACAAAAATTTCCTACCACTGAAGACGAGAAGGAGTTATGGTCAACCCTGGATGCTACAGTCCTACATAATATTTTTGAATGATTTGTCACACACATTCCTTAAACCTGAATCCTCGACCATGGAGGCTCGGAATCGGTTATGTGAAATATTCCAAGACAACAAAAACTCTCGTGCCGTCACTCTCGAACAGGAATTTTCGAACACCCAAATGGAGGATTTTCTACCACCTCCATGTGGTGTCAATGTCTAAAAGTATTATCTGATCAACTGTCAAAATGTCGGGGCTATCAACTACAACAACTGCCTCGTTCTTTAAATGGTTGTAGGTCTCACAGATGCTTACAAAGGGGTGGCATGCTAATAAGTTAAAACGATCATCTTCCACACTTTTATCAAGCTCTTTTCATGCTTACTCTGGAGGAGGCAAGTTTTTTGAAGTAGGTGATTACGAGTTCATCCACAACCATGGTTGCCCGAGACGTCGATGGGAATATTTTTTCTGAAACAAACCACTCAAATGGGAAAAAAAATCATGGCCGGGGCGGTAAATGACTTGAATGCATGATTTGAGCATACATATTCGAATTTTATCACAATTCCAATTTTACAATTTTATTATGTTCTTTAATCTCCTTAAATATCTTATATACTAACCATAAATAATAGAAAATTATATCCCCTAAATTAAATGTAATAAATTCTTCCATATATCACTCCAATTTGTAATAAATTATAAAACATTGATGAACTTGAGAAGGTCATTATTGTTATTATTATTTTGGGAAGTGTAATTTTTACTATGTATACCTGATATTGCTAATTAGCAATCTTTATTTGCTTGTTCTCCACCCGTTCAAGTTTCACAGTTTATCATAGTTATTTTTCTTGATCACATGAATTTATGCATTTGATAAATGTCGACTTCTCTTTTGTTTATAGTAGTAAATGGTGTGTTTATTTTTATTAATCTTGAATGTTGGTTTACTAGTATTAAAGTTTTAACAAATTAAATGTATTGTTGGAGAGCATTCAAAATTAATTAGTACAATAGTGGGTTCTCAAATTAATATGATTGCTACGATATCAATGTGAAGTTTTGTTATATTTATTATTTTACCTCTGATATCATAAAAAGTAGAGGATTTTGAAAATGAAATAATAAAATATAATAAGGATAATATATTTTATTTTAATAACGATGGCTTACATTCGCAAAAGTAGATAAACACAAGATAGACATGAGCAGCACGTGGTAAAAATGTTATATAACACATGCAATTTTATGTTTATTAGTGGTATCTTATGTTTGCAGAGGTACTTTGCTGTTGAAGGGGTTTGATATTGGTTTATCATGGAAGTAGATAAATATATTACAAACACGATGAGTGTATGGTAAGAAAATCATAAACGAGAAATAAACCTGCCACACGGTAGATAAATATTTGACAAACTTTATTAGCATATGGTAAAAAATTAATAAATGAGAAATAAACTTGCGATACAGAAGATAAAACATACACCAACTATGATGAGCACGTGGTACACAAACTATGAAAGAGGAATATACTAACGAAAATAGATAAGCATATGATAAAAACTAACTATATCCAATATTTGTTCTTAACAAGAGTAAGATCACATTAGTTTCAAAAATCATTAGAACTAAAATCCAAAAAATATAGTTAACAAAGAGAATGATGCATAATAAATCCATACGAGTCTGATGATAATCTACAATTCGATCAGTAAAAGTAAACAGTTAAGGAATGTAATACGAAGTTTGCTTGAAATATTTCTACAGTGATATCTTCATTGCTGTAACTATCGATCTTGCTGCTAAAAAACAGGATACTCCCAAGCAGCATATCTCAATCATATAAAAACACATGTTAATCGATTGTTTAGTGAAAAAGATAAATAAATTAAATATGAACATAATTATACAAGTACACATAATATAGTTTGATTGAGAGAATAAATGATATATAAACATAATATTCAAACTTTTATGTGCAACTACACGTAAACATTTTAGCAACTTTGAATTGAGAAAATAAACTACACATAAACATAAACTACTCATTGGGAAAAGGAGCAACTGTGAATTGAGAAAATTGAGAAAATAAACTACACATAAACATAATTCTTCAAAATTCTGCATTTATTTTTTCGAACGGCTAAAAAGAAATAAATACAACTATGAAAATGTATAAAATTGCCCTCTAGTTTACAAATAAGACAATTAGATCATGAACCCAAATCAGTGAATATACATATTTGTTAAGAATGACTTTAAAAATGTGACAGATGATTTAACATAGATAAAAAAATAAAAAAAATTAATGAGTGATCTATCTTAAGTAATTGGAAAATGAGTAAAAGCAAACCAAACAAAAACTGATAATAAAGTTTCGATTAAAAAATCAACATCTTCACCTAAAAAGAACTACCAGAAGACCAAATCATATATAAAAATAAATTCATTATAATATTATTCACCTAAATTCATCATCAGAAACATGGATTAGATAATCAAATAAAACTCATAACCTAAAGGCAACAATATAAGAATTCTAACAAAAGCTTCATCATGAATTGACCCATTCCAAAACCCAAACATCGAGAGAGTCAACATACCAATTGTTGTCCTCATCACACACACAATCATCAAGAAACCCATCCCAGTCAGTGAATAATGTATCCACGTCAACATTAAGGATCGGATGATGCATGAATTGAAATACTTTTTTTCTCACAATAAAACTCACCAAAACTCACTAGACCTCTTAGAAGATATAAAACAATAGAAAATCAAAACAATAAAATTTTGGGATCAAGGTAAATTTTACAAATCTAACGCAAAAGCACAAAAAACAAATCCAATAAAAATGACTCGAGATGAATTTGTATAATATGGGAAAAATTTTTAATTTGAAATCTAACTCGATGAAAATACCTTAAAATTATATT
Organism: Phtheirospermum japonicum; assembly: GCA_014905375.1. Taxonomy (NCBI): domain Eukaryota; kingdom Viridiplantae; phylum Streptophyta; class Magnoliopsida; order Lamiales; family Orobanchaceae; genus Phtheirospermum; species Phtheirospermum japonicum. Next base: position 973,696 of record BMAC01000291.1, on the reverse strand, counting down.
TGAACATTAAATAAGTTTGAATCAAATTAAAATCGTAAAACTCACCTTATGATCTGGCAACTGAATCTTGAGCCATCTGAATTTCGTTACTCTTGTCGGAATCTAATTCTAGTTTTTTTTTCTTACTTGAATTTCTCGTTTTGAGCATCCTTTCAAATTAATGCAGGGAGGGCAGAAGAATCAAATTGATGAGATTTAGTTAATTTTAAATCGAAACATGATTGTAGAACAACATCTTTTTTTTCTTGGTTGAATTTCTTGATTTTGTGCATCTTTTCGAATTAATAGAGGGAGTCAAAAGAGAAAGAAAAGGGAAAAAAGAAAAATCGTTGTTTACAAAAAAAGAATAAAATGAATCCTTATTTTAAGGGATTTTAATTATATGGTTTGAAAAAAATAAAAAAAAATTTATGCTACCTTAAATATATTTCATACATCCCAAAAATAAATGTTAACTAGAGTTTCGTATTATTGGGATAAGATTTAAACAAAAACGTAATAAAGAAAACAAAATTAGTATTAATGGAAAAAAAACACCTTAAGTAAATTAGGAATTTTCTTTAAAAAGTTAGTATTTCATGTCATTTTCTCTAGCAATAATTGCCTTGGATGGTCCCTGGACAGTGGACATGGCCTTCTAATTCCCAACAATAAAATTTTAATAAGTTTGGGTTCCACCATGTCCTTGCCCAACAACAATTTCGTGGCCAAGCCCAATATACAACATGGGCAAGCTGGACTCCTTGGCCCCCAACAACAAGCTTTTTCAGTCTAGGCAGTCCGGTCTGCCTTGACTGATATCGAATCCGACATTGCACACTTTTGGACTCACACCATCGGACCCAACACGGTATATGGATACCAGAGCCACTGCGCACATGACATCGGACCGAGATATCTCTCATTTTAATATAATTTGAGAAATAATCGTGATATAATTATCGAAAATGATCATTCTGTCCCAATATGTGGTCATGGTGATACAAATTTACCTTCCCCGAACCCACTGTTATCTTTAAAAATGTACCCCATGCTCCCCAAATTATATAAAAAAAACTAGTGTCGGTTCGATGATTTACTACCAATAACGCAGTTTGTATTTGACCCATTTGGATTTTCTATGAAGGACTTTCGGATGGAGGTGCATCTAATGAGATGTAATAGTCGAGGTGACATTTATCCCATAGCCACCAAAACCTCCCCACCATCAACATTTGTATCTTTAGCACCATCTTTCTGGCGTGCACATTTGGATCATCCCTAATCACATATATTTGATTTTTTTAGATTAAATAAATTTATTGACTGTAGTTGTTTGAATAATTCTCATATCTGCCATTCTTGCGCAATTGGGAAATATGTTAAATTACCATTTGTTGCTTGTACTTCTCACACTTTTATGCCTTTTGACATTATTCGTTGTGATCTTTGGACATCTCCTATTTAAATTCCCAAGTCATAATTATTATATGCTTTTGGTGGGTGATCACCCTTATTTTTTTTGGACATTTTCTCTAACTAAAGTCTCAAGTTTTGCCACTTTCTTGACATTAAGAGCATTCATTCGCATACAATTTGAATGGGAAATAAAGAACATTCAATGTGATGATGATAGGGAATTTGATAATGGACTGTTTTTGAGTTTTTGTAAAACTAATGGTATTTCTTTTCATCTATCTTGTCCTCATACTTAATCATAAAATAAAAGAATCGAATGAGAAATTAGAACCATTAACAACTTAATTCACACTTTACTTGCTCACGCATCCGTCCCACATTTTTTTTTTTTTTTGACATCATGCGTTACAAATGGCCACATATCTTCTCAACATACTCCAAGTAAAATAATAGCGTACCAATCTCCTCTGAAAACTCTCTATAACAAAAACTCATCTTAAAGTGCTCAATTATTTATATTATACTTTATTCTCTTCTCGTACAATTCATAAATTACAAGCTCTTTCTAACCCTTATGTATTTTCTTGTTATTCGTCACATCACCAAGCATACAAATGTTACGATTTTTAATAAAAAAACAAAACAAAACAAGAAAAACATCATAAATCGAAATGTGATTTTTTATGAAAAACATTTCTCATTTTCTAAAACTCTTAATTCATCAAGTCATAAGTACAATTTTTTGGATACGGAAATATCACCCTATGTCATTCATCATATAATGGGATAAAGGTCACCTCGACTATTACATCTCATTAGATGCACCTCCATCCGAAAGTCCTTCATAGAAATCCAAATGGGTTAAATCCAAACTGCGTTATTGGTAGTAAATCATCGAACCGACACTATTTTTATTTTATTTTTATAATTTGGGGAGCATGGGGTACATTTTTAAAGATAACAGTGGGTTCGGGGAAGGTAAATTTGTATCACCATGACCACATATTATATGCTTTAGGTGGGTGATCACCCTTATTTTTTTTGGACATTTTCTCTAACTAAGGTCTCATGTTTTTGCCACTTTCTTGACATTAAGAGCCTTCATTCGCACACAATTTGAATGGGATATGAAGAACATTCAGTGTGATGATGATAGGGAATTTGATAATGGACTATTTTTAAGTTTTTGTAAAACTAATGGTATTTCTTTTCGTCTATCTTGTCCTCATACTTAATCATAAAATGAAAGAATCGAATGAGAAATTAGAATCATGAACAACTTAATTCACACTTTACTTGCTCACGCATCCGTCCCACTTTTTTTTTTTTTTTTGGGCATCATGCGTTACAAATGGCCACATATCTTCTCAACATACTCCCAAGTAAAATACTAGCGAACCAATCTCCTCTGAAAACTCTCTATAACAAAAACTCATCTTACTCTCATCTTAAAGTGCTCAATTGTTTATATTATACTTTATTCTCTTCTCGTACAATTCATAAATTACAAGCTTGTTCTAACCCTTATGTATTCTCGTGTTATTCATCACATCACCAAGCATACAAATGTTACGATCTTTAATAAAAAAAAATAACAAAACAAGAAAAACATCATAAATCGAAATGTGATTTTTTATGAAAAACATTTCTCATTTTCTAAAATTCTTAATTCATCAAGTCACAAGTACAAATTTTTGGATACGGAAATATCACCCTATGTCATTCATCATATAAAATTCAATTCAACTTCATCTAGCCCATCTGGCCCAATTACCAGCAGCCCGGCTGGCCCACTTTCAGAAGTAGTCAGGTGAGCCCATTATATACCAGCAGCCCAGTTAACCCACCTTCAAAATCCAGCAGCCCGCCAAACAGGTCAATTGGCCCACTCGTAGAAGCCCAACTGGCATCCAGTCCAGCAGCCATGCTGACCCAGTCTCTCCCAGCGGCCCAACCAGCCACTTCTAAAAGTCAGCAGCCCAACTCCAAGAAACGAAATTCCACCTCAATCAACCGAAACATTCTTTCTTTCAGTCTCAGATGCCATTGTGCCAAAATAAATCAAACCGTAGCATGTTTTAGACCATATTTATCCACATTGATTTCATCTAACAAAGGACAGTCATCAAACCAAGTATAATGCCTAAAACTGATTTTACCATCACCTGAAGACCACAGTATTATTTTGCATGATATGTCTAATCTTGCACTTTCTTTTCATATTCACACTCCATGCCCCCTTCAAAAAATCACAATACTTCGTCGATTCGCATATTTTTTTTATTTGATTGATGAGGCTAAATAAAAAAATTCAATCGAACAAGTTGATCGATCAATCGTATCTTAATTGTTAGTTAAATTACACGATACGTATAAATACGTAAATGCTTATTGGTATTTTTCAATCGAAATGACTGAAAACCACCCCACGTGCCTAAAATGATAGGATTTATTTTATTTTTATGATTTTTCTATTTTTTTCTTTTCTTTTTTCGATTTTTTAGTTAATTAAAAAAATCGAGGGGACGATTTACACTCGGGATTTCCGAGGGGAGCCTATTCCCCTCGATTCTTCTAAGGGGAAAATCATCCCCTTGATTTTCTTTAATTAAAAAAAATCGAAAAAAACCCAAAAAAATAGAAATCGCGTATTTAACAATCAACACTCATTTCTTGTGGTTCTACGACATCGAAACACACCCCGTGCGTAAAACGATAAGATTTTTTTTTTTTTACATATTTTCTATTTTTTTTGAATTATTTTCGATTTTATATTTAAAGTCGAAAGAAATAGAAAACGCGTATTTACCAATTAACACCCGATTCTCGTGGTTCCATGACATCGAAATGCACCCCGTGCCACCTTTACAAATTCACGACGCTTCGTCGCTTCGCGTTTTTAACCGAATAAGTTGATCGATCGATCGTATCTTGGTTGTTGGTCGAATTACACGACACGTGTAAATACGCACATGCTCGTTGATATTTTTCAATCAAAATCAGATGAAAACCCCTACGTACTTAAAATGATAGGTTTTGTTTTATTTTTACGATTTTCTATTTTATTCTATTTATTTTTTATATTTTATTTAATTAAAAAAATCGAGGGGATGATTTTACCCTCGGGATTTCTGAGGGGAGCCTATTTCCCCTCATTTTTTCCGAGGGTAAAACCATCCCCTCAGTTTTTTTTTAATTAAAAAAATAGAAATCGCGTATTTAACGATCAACACCTGATTCTCGTGGTTCTATGACATCGAGACGTACCCCGTGCGCAAAATGATAGAATTTTATTTTTACACATTTTTTATTTTTTCTCGATTTCTTATTTAAATTCGATAAAAATAGAAAATGCGTATTTACCGATCAACACCCGATTCTCGTGGTTCCATGACATCGAGACGAACCCCGTGCCACCTTCAAAAAATCACGACGTTTTATCGTTTCGCGTTTCCAACCGAACAAATTGATCGATCGATCGTATCCTGATTGCTGGTTGAATTACACGATACGTGTAAATACGCACATGCTCGTTGATATTTTTCAATCGAAATCTGGTGAAAACTACCACACGTGCCTAAAATGATAGGTTTGTTTTATTTTTACGAATTTTCTATTTTATTCTTTTTTTTTATTTTTTATTTAATTAAAAAAAAATCGAGGGGATGATTTTACCCTCGGGATTTCCGAGGGGAGCCTATTTCCCCTCGTTTTTCAAAGGGTAAAACCATCCCCTCGATTTTTTAATTAAGAAAATTGAATAGAAATTGCGTATTCAACGATCAACAACCGATCCCCCGTGGTTCTATGACATCTAGACGCATCTCGTGCCACTCCGTGCATAAAACGATATGATTTTTTTATTTTTACGCATTTTCTATGTTTTTTTCGAATTTATTCCCCTCGATTTTTTTAATTTATAACTATCAGAAAAAAAATAAAAAAGCGAGGGGACTAAATTCCTTCGATTTTTATATTATTTATATTTTCTCGATTTATTCTTAAAAAAATTGAGGGGAAGAAATCCCCTCGGTGTTTTTATTATTTATTTTTTAACTTTTTTATTCAAAAAAAATCGAGGGGACTAAATTCCCTCTCGGTTTTTCTGAGGGGAATTTCTTCCCCTCAGTTTATTATTATTATTATTATTATTATTATTATTATTATTATTATTATTATTATTATTTTGATTTTCTTTTTATTCTCAAAAAAATCAAGGGAAATAATTTTGCCCTCAAATATTACCGAAAGGAGTTTTTTCTCTTCGGTAATTCTCGAGGTGAAGTCCTTCCTCTCGTATTTTTTTCGAATGGAAATTGTTCCCCTCGGTATTTACGAGGTGGATATTCTTTCAGTGATGATACCCTCAAAAGGCCATCGGTATTGCCTTCGATAATTATGGCGTCGAGCATTGACACCATGTTTACGAAGTATTTATCAAAGGGGGAGTTACCGAAGGTATAATCCTTCGATAATTCCTGCGGAATTATCGAGAGGAATATTTCCCTCGAATTTTCCCTCGATAAAATACGCTTTTTTTTGTAGAGTCTCTCATATTAATCTTCGACTGTGGAGAACGTGTCGAGAATTTAGGACAGCCACTTCAGTGAGGCCATTCCTACCTATCACTACTATATATTAATGCAAAATTTCCCTAACTTAGGTGTCTGCTTCGTATGATTTGTTTGGAAAATAAAAAATTTTGGTGTTTCGTTTGCTTATGTGTCCTCCGAGCCTAATATTTACCTAATTTAATATTTTTATTTTTACTGTATTTTACCTAATTTAATTCTTCTATTATATATTTTTTTATTCAATACTTTCCTTTAATTCTCCTAATATAGAAATATAATTAAGTCATATATAATTAGTAGATAAGATCTAAATTAGTTATCTATATATATATAAAAGGGGAGTTGGACAAGAGAGAGAAACAATGAAAAATAGTGGGTTTTCCCGCCCATGAAATCTTCATTTTTTATTTTATTGTCCATCTTTTTATTCTCACCTATTACTGCAGGAATTTTAACAGTCCATTTCTCACATTTCTGTTTTCTTCCTCGACAGGTTTTCTCTGTCTGATTTTTGGTTCTTTTTATTTGCAATCATAGAGTTTTCTATTTCAATTTTTATAGTCGAATTTCTTTTTCAATTTTTCTATCATTTTTGATACCAAACTAATTTGTATCAAAAAATTTCTTCTTTTTTTTTTTGTAGATCTCCAAACACTTGGAGAAATATATATGGGATTGGATTATACAGATCTGCAATTTTTGGGTGGTACCAATTAAAATCATTTTCCTTACCCAGATCGAAATGAGAAAGAAAGGGCAATTCTCAAGCTAGACCCACACAAATGTTTAATCGAAAGCTCTGTCATCCTTCCCCATACCTGATTGAAAACAACAACCTTGAGTCATCCATTGATTGAGAAATCATACAACTGAGAACCTCTTCCGCCAAACAGAAAAGAATCAAAGTTCGGGAGAAGCATGTCAAACCGATTCCTAGAAAACATCCTACGGACACTTAACATGAAAGAAGGCTAGCCATAAGGTCCACGAAAGCTTTCCATAACCATCTTTCCCGACGTTGGTAATCAAATCCTTCTTTCAGTCTCACGGGCAAACACTCGATCAAGTACGCGTGCCACARCATTGACACTTGATTCTAGCGAAACCTTGTCAATGGGTTTTCGTACACTACGTTGAGAAAGACCAACTTCCCTCTAGTCTGATGGATCGCTTTCTCTTGCGCATTAATGAATGTTTTTTCTCAATCAATCTATATGGAAAACAAAATCACTCTATTTATGGGGGCGAATCCGACCCCTAGCGATCTGGACTTTATGCACTTGAACGATATGATCAGACCCTCGGGTGTCCCCATATCGTTTTCTCAAAATWGCTCTTCAACTAGGTCGGACGCCGAAAGCGCTCCACCTGAGTTAGAGCAGCTATTTGAGAACRTTTGTCAGTTATACGAGGAGTCGGTGGTGAAAAACTCCAATAATTCGGAAGAGATATCAGGTTTATAATAGATACGCATGAAGACACCTGTAAGGATATCTGTCCTAAAGCCCAACTCTCTCTTTCTGTCTAATCCAATGGCACAACCCCGTCCTCTAGCTCGAGCGGAACGAACGATCGGCTCATCTTTGAGCATGATGAATCACTTCGTGCCGACCTGTTGCCAATCCACTTTCCGACCTCATATGAGAATGGAAAACTTGAGCATTTTCTGCATCGGTGGATGAAGAATCGRGAACATAATAATTTCTGGTTGACCATGTTTCCAGAAAAAAGATACTTTCGAGAAAGGACGAGCACGACTGAAGTGGCTATACATACAAATCTATTTACGGATCTATATGCTTTGAACCCCCAATTCTATTCCTAAAAAAATTGAAATCTATAAATCGAATTTTTATAAAAAAAAATTCAAATATTCAAACTAATAATTCTATTTTATTGCTCTGTCATTAATGTTTGTTTTATATTTTTTTATCAATTAATATATGCTATTTTTTTATAGATCTGCAATTTTTGATCGAATGATTTATTTAATTGGTGAATAAATTTCCCATCTTTATATGAATGTGAGAAAATTTCCTTTTTAGCTTATTGCAGAGCAAATGAAATTCAGATCATTAATTTAGCATCTTAAAGTTGCAATAGAGATGGGAGATTTTATTGCATTTTTTTTCATTCAAATATTTTTTGATTTTTTTTTTAGGTCGATTTTTCATTTGGTTTGGATTTTATTGTAGTTGTTTCAAAAATAGTTTTGATCGAATGATTTATTTAATTGTAGATCAATCTTCCATGTTTATATGAATGGATACTTTTTCTTTTTATCTTATTGTAGATCAAATGGAATTCAAATCCAATATTCAGCATCTTACAGTTGGAACCTATTTATATTAGTTTTGTTTAAAGATATTTGGTGGAATCTCTTTATTTGTTCCGGTTTCTTCGATATTAATTTTTTTAGAAGTCTTAAGATTTTAATTTATCTCCATAAATTATTACATGTTATATACCTACAGTGATTAGAATATTACGTAATATTTATTTTAAGGGTTTAGATTTTTTTGTACTATAGATTATCACATTGATTATCTCTTAATTGATTCCTACAATTAAGGAATTAATCCAATTAGTTAAATTGTAATTTTTATTGAACAACTTAAGGATGTCAAATAATTCCTTTATATGTTTTCTAATATTAATTGATTGATTCATAAAATCAATCAACACAAGATTAATGGTTATTTTCAAATATATACAATTATTAGATTAATTATTGTAATCTCCCGTAATTATTATTTTTCCTACCAAAACAAGTAATGTCTTATAAAAAACAGAGGTGGATTGTGTATTATTAATTTAAATATCTTTGTCCGTTTTCTTTCATTAATAATTTAGTTATTTGGATTTCTATATTCAATGTTCTAAATATATATTAATTGATTCCTACATTTAAGGAATTGATTCCTACATTGGTTCTAAATAACTTAATTGATTCCTACAACTTAGGGAATGTCAACGCAAGATTGATTCCAAAAATTCTCATTTTCTAATATTAATTGATTGTTTCCAAAAATCAATCAACGCAAGATTTTATACTTATCTTTAAATATATACAATTATTAGATCAATTATTGAAATCTCCCGTAATTATTATTTTTCTACCAAAACAAGCAATGTCTTATAAAAAACAGAGGTGGATTGTGTATTTGTAATTTAAATATCTTTGTCCATTTGTTTTCATTAATAACTTAGTTATTTAGGTTTCTATAAAATATTAATTAAAATTGATTATTTTATAATACAAATCATTCATATACATTTTTTTTATAATTTATGTAGTACCCATAACTTTAGTTATAAATAAATATGTCTAAAAGGTGGTACCTTTAACAATATCCAACAATATATATTTGATTGGTCATCCATATATTGATGAACACAAGATTAATTGATTAAATATATTTTCTAATATTAGTTAATTCCTACAATTAAGGAAGTCATCCGAAAATAATTCATTGGTTGATTATAAATAAATAATTTTTGGTAAAAAAGATTACTCAGTATTCCTTAAAATTAGATTCGTAAAAATATATATGATTGTATAATTATCTATATATTAGTTGATACCTATCTCAAGATAAAGATTGATTGACTAATTATCAATTATTAACAAAACAAGATTTACTATAAATATTTCTAATCCCATTCTCTTAGAATTTATTATCAAGATTTACTATAAATATTTCTAATCAATTATATCAATATAATATTACGTAATATTTATATTTATAATTATTTATATTCGGTAATATTACCTAATATTTATTACATGAAAATAATTATCAATTTTAGTTATTCAATTAATTCCTTAATTGTAGGAATCAATTAAGAGATAATCAGTGTGATAATCTATACTACAAAAA